>PVJS01009484.1:23449-50347 GCA_004027185.1 Glis glis
AAAAAAAAAAAAAAAAAACACCCCAAAACAAAAGCTGTTGCTGGGTGTGATGGTACACACCTGTAATACCAGTACTTGGAAGGCTGAGACAGGAGGATCACAGGTTCGAGGACAGCCTCAGCAAGTAGTGAGACTCTCATCAACCTAACAAGATGTTTCAAAATAAAAAGGGCTGGTGGTGTAACTGTAGATAGACTGCTCTTGGGTTCCGTCCTCAGTACCACAAAACAAACAAACAAACAAACAAACAAAAACGCCTTTGTGTCTTGGATTCTATTGGTTTGGCAAATACTCTTTCAATTCAGTCACAGGTAATATAGAGCCTATTGGTTGTAAGGGTAGGTTTTTATGAACAAAACTATACGGGACTGGCTCCCTCCTCCATTTTATAAAATTGGGCTAAAAAAAGTAGTACTATTTTCTCAATGTTAATATGAACACTAAATAGCTGTAGACTATCATTAAGGTTCCTTGTGAATTACTAGAATGTGTATCTCTTTACTTTTTATCCAGGCTGGACGCAAAGAAAGAAGTGATGCACTCAACTCTGCAATAGATAAAATGACCAAGAAGACCAGGGACTTGCGTAGACAGGTAAGCTGGGACAAAGTACTGGTTGCCTTTCTAAGTTCTTGATTTTGTAGCTCTTATTAGAATATCTCTCTCCCTCTTTTTACATTGATTGATTGATTGATTGATTGATTGATTGTACTAGGGGTTGAACCCAGGGGCAGTCTACCTCTGTGCTACATCCCTATCCCTTTATATTTTTATTTTGAGACAAGGTCTGGCTCAGTTGTCCAGGCTGCCCTCAAACTTGCAATTCTCCTGCCTCAACCTCCTTAGTAGCTGGGAGTACAGATGTTTGCCACCACCCCTGGCTTGGGCTTATATTTTTTTTATTGGAGGAAAGGACAAATTTTCACAGGAAAATGACTGTCTCTGTGTTGTTGCTAATATGCTTCTTAATGACTAATAATACCTCATAGGGACATGGAATAATATGGTCCCACTGGGATGGACTGAATAAATTAGTTCTAGCGTGAAAAGGATGTGTAGGTAGGAAAATCAATTTGAAATGACTTGGGAACCTGTGAAAATAACCTTGAAGGATCTTGTTATATCGGCTTACATGTGGTAGAGACAGAAATTCCAATACTTAACTTGCCCCATTTTGATTCCACACTTGCAGTTCCCTTAGATCATTGGTGGAGATGTGATTATAGTTCAAATATAGTAGGTAGAGAGATATTTGGGATGCTAAGTTTATCATTTAATCCCATTAACATTTTGGAGTCAAATTGGGTTATAGTTTTTAAAGGAGTTAGGGTAGAATTTATAAAACAATATACTAAGACTTAAGAAGTTATAATAATGATGATTCAGACAGTTTCCAAGAATTAGTGGAGAGATATTTCATTGCTCATGTCTGATATAAAAGAAAAATTAAAGATCAGCTGTATCTTTATTCAATATCCTTTTGGCGAAGCATCCAAAATGCTTATAAAGATGGGACTAGGGATCTAGCTCAGTGGTAGAATGCATGCTTAGCATGTATGAGGTTCAGGGGTCGATCTCCAGCCACCACCACCCCCAACACAGTTTATAAAGATATCCTGTTTTAAGGTTCATAGTGTGCTAACCCTTTTAGATAAACCAGAAAGTGTTCCTTTTTTCTCTTTTCATTTAGCCAATTAGGCTAATTACATATATTCCAAGGTTATGTGCCAATTTAACCCAGAGCTACTTTCTGTTCAGCTTTGTATTATTCCTTTAAGATATAAGCTTTAGCTTTGTAATTCCCAAGAAAAAAAGGATATTGTCTTGAAAACGGAGATTCTGTTGCCGAAATGCTGTAACTATAGTGTAATCCATTGTCTTCACAATTCTGTTTCCTGTGTTGTAGGTTATGTACTTGCATTACTTACTTGAGGGGGCCTCATATTAGTGCAACCGGTCTATCATAGGCTTCCACTAGATTTAAAAGTACAAGAGAAAAAACATGATCTAGTTTCTTGATAAAAGTAAAACCAAATTTATACAATTTAATTATTAGCTCCGCAAAGCTGTCATGGACCACGTTTCAGATTCTTTCCTGGAAACCAACGTTCCACTTTTAGTATTGATTGAAGCTGCAAAGAATGGAAATGAGAAAGAAGTTAAGGAGTATGCCCAAGTTTTTCGTGAACATGCCAACAAATTGATTGAGGTAAGTGTATTAGTAGTTTCATTAGCTGTAGGTAAATTGGTGAAGTGTGGTGAGTTTAAATCACACGATTTAATCAGCTAAATTTTTAAGGGCTTACCTATTATACAACATGTATAGACTTTCATTATAAGTGAACATCAATCTAAGACTATCATTTTTGTCAGTTTTACATTAATTATGTAGATATGATGATAAAATTATGTTAAACTTAACATCACCATTTAGTGTTAGTGCAGATAAAGATAGATCATGACACTAGGCTCAAAAGTGGCTATGGCTAAGAGCTGGAGCTCTCAGGGGGGGGTCACACTATCTTGGCTGGCATTCTGGCAAGTTACCTAACCCCTCTCAGGTCCCATTTCTTGTATATAAAATGAGAATACTAATGATACCTTAGGGTTATTTTGAGGACCAAAAGAGTTAATATATATGTCAGGTGCTTATTAGCCTTATGCCTGAGACATAGACTCAGACCATCTTACTGTTTTTAAAGTGAAGAAAATGAACCCTGACATGATGCTATTTAGACATATTTACATAGTAAAAATTTGTATGGAAGTGGTCAGTTTAAAGGATGACAAGAAGGAAAATGGAATTGCCATTAAATTTCCAGGTAAGTAAGGCTTGCTCTTCTTATCTTTTGCTAACTGAATTTATGTTATTTTTAGTTTATTCATTACTGCTCCATTTGGGAAATGTGAGACACAGTAAACATCCCCCAAGTTATTTGATTTGGTAACCTTAATGCAGAATATTTAATATTTGTAAAGATATTCCATAGACTATTTGGTAAGTTGGTCATTATGTAAGAATAGAAAATGGACCTTCATGTAAAATGTGTGTCTTGTACATTTGGATTTATAGTGACATTAGCCCAGGTTAATACCATAAAAATATTCCAAGGAAAAAAAACAGTAATCACATTAAATGCATTACTAATTTTACATCTAGTTTTCTGTGAACATTAATTTAAGTGTTATTCTGACCTGAATTTAATTATGTACAGAATACATAGGTTAGTTTGCTATTCGGGTTAGTGATTCTGGTATTTGGAACTAAAATTGGAGACTTTCATTTATATCTCCATTAAGCATAATCTTGTTCACAATGGTCACATGACAGTATGAGATGTATACAGATTGTGTTCAGGAAGCCAATCTCCTGTAGGTAGCTTATATATTCGAAAGTTTGTCTGAGTAACAGGAATCAAGGACACTGCCAGTCCAATGCTTTGAGTATTAGCATGGTTATGAGCTTAGTGTGACAGCCGAAGAGAAGGCAGCCTTTGTTTTTACTAGAGCTGAAGGGCTCTTTATAGGACCAGTTGCCTCTCCAGATAGCCTAGCAGAGCTGAAACTTGCTGAGTACTGACTATATACCAGTACTGTGTATTTTCCACAACAACGTTTCTCTTGAGGTTTGAAAGGTTAAATACTTACCCAAGTTCACTTGACTTGCATCCTTTTGACAGTGAGGGTTGTGCAACCAGGCTCACTGGCTTAGTGGACAACCTAATACCAACTGAAAAACATTGAGTGGCGTTTATTAGGAGCTTTTCCCAAGCTTATACTTTTTTTTTTGGTGGTACTGGGGATTGAGCCCAGGGGCATTCTACCTCTGCGCTACACCCCTAGCCCTATTTTTTATTTTTATTTTTGAAACAGGGTCTTGCTAGGTGATGAGAGTCTCACTACTTGCTGAGGCTGTCCTCAAACCTGTGATCCTCCTGTCTCAGCCCCCAAGTACTGGGATTACAGGTGTGGGCCACCACACCCGGCAAGTTTATACTTTTTATTTCATTCTGAACATCACTAACCAAGGGCTCCCTTACAGATTAGAGTGTGGTGTTCCCATCACGACTCAGCTCCAACCCCTTTCTCACCTCTTTCCCCTTTTAACACCCTTTACCCCCATCATTAACTGACACATGGCTTTTCATTGCTTAAGGCATAACCATAGGCCAGCAAATTACATTTATGTTAATAGAGCCAGTAAGATATATAATTGCATATGTCCATGAAAAGGAAATGAGTTTCTAAAGTGTTGCAGAAGCTTCAAATTCTTTACTCAAGGCAGAGCTTTATTCTTCAGTGACAGGACTTCTCCTCCTAGCACCAGTTTCATATTATAATGATGAAACACTTTAATCTAGTCAGAGACTTATTTTAGCAAAGTTAAAATACTTCATTGTGAGTGTTTTGTTCTTGACTTAATTTCTTTCCATTAGTTCCCTCCTAACTAGAACAAATGTCTACAGGCCAACTTTGGTTTGGGGGCCTATTTTCTCTGGGGGTCTAGGTGAAATAAGAATGCTATCTAGAAACTGGGCTGGACTCGGCTGATGGGGATAAGCCTCTGGCAGGAAAGGAAAGGCTCACATTCTGCAGACTCTGAGAGCTATGTCAGATGTATTGGGGAAGAGTGGTCCTCCTAAAATACTGCATTACAGTATTTTAGGAGGAATCAGGAATTAGTGCAGACTCACCGGTTAAAGTTATGTTCTCCAGTAATATTGCCCATACTTCAAATGCCAGCTGCATATTTGGGGGTCCCCAGGCCACTTCCATTCTGACCAACTGGCTACAAGACTGAGGGGTTCCCATGACCCACCTCAAGTTTGATAACTCACTAGAACAACTCATAGAACATTTTATTTTAAAGGACCAGCCAAGTGAAGAGACAGATAGGGTAGAGTCTAGAAAGATCTCCAATGCAAAGCTGTGCTGCCTCTTAATGGAATTGGGGCATATTACCCTTCTGTCACCTCCATGTATATGTCAACCAGGTAGCTCCACTGAGTTTCAGTGTTCAGAGTTTTAATTGGGGTTTCATGATTTAAACCCCAATTGATTGAGTAATGTTTTAGTGGAACTTATTCCCTCTCCTCAAGATGGAGCTGACCTCAAAGCCCCAATTATCTAATCACATGGTTGGCTCCCTTACCTGAATTACCTCACTAGCATGCACCATCAAGGCTTGCCATGAACTCTGATACAGTCCTAGAATTGCAATAATTTAGAGGCTCTTTACCAGGAATCCAAGACAAAAACCAGACAAATTACTTAATATACACCACTTCCCTTGAAGTTGTGTGGAATGCAAGCTAGTCTGGGTGTGGAGTCAAGCTACATGAAAACTATACATTCCGTATCACATAGAAGAGATAAAACAGGGCAGGTTTGTTTTCTGCACCTTTATGTAGATCCTTTTTTATGGCTATTACCCAGTTATTTACCACTTTTCTTACCTGGTACTGTTTGCTTTGTTTGAGTTTTGCTTTTTTCTAGAGTTTCTGCCCTTTAACAGTCAAGTGTTCTGTTCTCTCTGGAGAATCAAGTCCATCTCTTCACACTAGTGAGTTCTTTCTCATAGCATCATAGGTTCTCACTGTTGTCTAGATCTCTTTCTGTATAGCATTATTTGCTTATTCTGTGATACTGGGGATGGAATCCAGGGGCGCTCTGCCACTGAGCTATACCCCCAGCCCTTTCTGTTTTATTTTGAGACAAGGTTTGGCTGAGTTGCCCAGGCTGGCCTCAAAATTGTGATCCTCCTGCCTCAGCATCCTAAGTCACTAGAACTACCACCACACCACCAAACCCTGCTTTGTGTAGCATTTCATGCAGCCTTTCTTGGGACTCCTTCAGTTGTAGAATACTCCCTCCCTCCAGAGGCAGCACATTTGACTGGTAGTCTCTTGCTGTTAGGAAAGGGGAGCCACAGACTCCTGAAATCTGTCCATTCATCTTTTTGCTGCTACACACATGTGAATTGAGAAGCACTTGTACTATATAATATGTACCTACATATTTCCTTTTTTTTGCAG
Organism: Glis glis; assembly: GCA_004027185.1. Lineage (NCBI taxonomy): Eukaryota > Metazoa > Chordata > Mammalia > Rodentia > Gliridae > Glis > Glis glis. The sequence goes on from PVJS01009484.1 coordinate 29,485, forward strand.
TACTGGAGATTGAACCCAGGGGCATTCTACCTCCAAGCTACACCCCCAGCCCTATTTTTTACTCTTTGTTTTGAAACAGGGTCTCACTAAGTTGTGGAGGGCCTCACTAAGTAGCTGAGGCTGGCCGGGAACCTGTGATCCTCCTGTCTCAGCCTCCCAAGTACTGGAATTACAAGCGTGCACCACCACGCCCAGCTGTACCTACATATTTCCAATGTGTGGTATGGGAGAATATAAAATAGCTCATTAGTAATATTTGCTGTTGGTTACATATTGAAATTATAACATTTTGGGGTTAAATAAAATATTGTTAATTTTACCTTTTTCGTTTTTTAGCATGGCTAAAAAAATTCACAAGTCCTAATGTAGTTCACATTATATTTCTGTTGGACAGGTAATTTTCTAGTCTAGGTAATTTTCTCAGACCTTTAAGAGGCTCTCTTCATCATAGCTCTTTCCTGAACGTCCTCCACTCAAGTTCCAGCCCTCACTGAACACCCACACCAGGGACAGCAGGCAAGGGAAGAGCAGTCGCCAAGGCCTCCATCACTCCAGAGGGAGACTCACCAGTGTATCCCAGGATGGCTTGAACTTCGGGGCTGCGTCCACACTCTGTGATTCCCACTGAGTTCACTTAACGGGTTTTCCCTGCAGAGGTGCTGCTGCTCAGTGCCATCTTGTCCATTCCTAGCAGGGGGATTTGGGCAAGTATGTGGCTGTATGTATGGTTTTGACACTCATCTGGTATGAACTTCTTATATCCAATGTAGTGTTCTATCAGGATTACTGCTGACATTGTTCTTCATATAATTGGCTGCCCCTTCCAAAATTGTGTTATTTTCTTCTTTTTAAATAAGTATATCTTTTCTCTTTATCTAATCTGATGATTAAAAAATATCTTAGACAAAGTATAGGCTAAAGATTTTCTACTTGCCACTGTAGTTCATTCTCTTGATTGGACTAGTTCTTATAAATAGTTGGCCTTGGAATCAGTGATGAATTCCTTTATTGTTTCTTAATTACTGCTCTGGAGCTCTACCACTGAGCCCTCCTTATTCTTTATTTTGATACAAGATCTCACTGAGTTGCCCAGGCTGGCTTCGAAAGTGTGATCCTCCTGCCATAGCCTCCTGTGAACCTGGTGTGTGCCATCATGCCTGGCTCAAAATTTATTTTTATCTTGCTCTCCAAGTCGTCCAGATAGAACATGAATACACTATTCCTCTCATGCCCTTTTTCATATCTACCATAATCACCCTATAAAAATGAGGTGACTATAGGAAGCATAGTCTGTTTTCGCAGCTTCTTTGTGGATACTAGTTGCCTATCCACTTCCCAGATCAAATTCTGTTATTATACTGTTCAGTAATTTCATATCATTAGAACCTAGAAAATGGGAAGCAAATTTACAAGGTTGATAGAGAGTTTGTGCTCTGCAAAGCGACACTATCCAGCTAATTAAGTTTCTTATCAGTGTTGGCTTAAGTTTGATGATTTTGCCCTTGCTTTATGTTTAATAGCATTGGTGTACTCCAAAAATATTTTGGACTTACAGTTTAATTTTAAAAAGTTCTCCCCATGAACACTTGGGTGTTGCTGTACATCATACAGCTAGCTTTTTCTGTAGTTAGATGACCTCTTCTCACATCTAATTCCTGAGGTGGATGGTCTGATTTATTGGGTGTTAGAAAATGTACTCCTAAAAAGTTGGGTGTGGTGGTACACACCTGTAATCCCAGTACTTGGGAGGCAGAGCCTGGAGGATCTCAAGTTTGAAGCCAGCCACAGTAACTTAGCAAGAACCTCAGCAACTTAGTGAGACCCTTTTTCAAAATAAAAACTAAAAGTGCTGGGGGTGTAGCTCAGAAGTAGAATGTCCCTGAGTTCAATCCCCTGGACAAAAATGAGAGAAAGAAAGTAATTCTTAAACACTGAAGCAAAACCAGGTTCTGAATGTGGGGGATGCTGTGTGATTGCAGCATTAGGGATCTTGTACCACATAAAACTCACCAGCAAGGGTGTGCCTAGTGTTGTCTTTGGCAACGCTTAGACCCATTTAGCCCAACTTATTTTTTGGAGAAATTACAAGAGTCTCTGAAAGCATCTCTATGTCACATGGTCCCTGGGGGAAAAAGATAAAAGTGCCAATTTAGATTAGGTGCAGTTTCAGGAAACTGCCATTTTAAAATACAGCTTTGAAAAAACCTATAAAAGAACTACAAGTTCATTTTAGCAAATTTAGGAAAATTTTAAAAAGCACAAAGAAGAAAACATTTTGGAGTAGATTCACACAGTTATGTATATAGTTGGGTTTTTAATACACAAAATGATATCATACTGGATGTGTTTGTTGAGGGAAATGATACTCCATGTGTTATGATATGATTTGTTTTCTGCACTTACCATATCATGGCTATTTTGCCATCTTACAATGTATGTGGTATAGTGTGTATTGACTGCTTACTATTCCGTTTATTTAACCAGTTCCTACCATTAGGCATTTAGGTTATTTAGGTTCTTACTACTGTTATCTGTAATGTTCTGATAAACATTCTTGTACTGTACTTCTTTTTCCCCACTGTCCCACCCAGATTCTTAAGTAAAAATATAGGACTCCTCCTTAATTCTTCTTTCCCCCCTCATTTTCCATATCTAATCAACAAGTCCCCATATCATTCACCTTTTATTCATTTCTCTGGTCATCCCCTTTTTCCAAGCTATCATTTCTCACTGGATTTCTGCAACAGCCCCTAAATGACTTGTTTTCACTTTTGTTCCTCTCTAGCGTCTTTTTGTGAAGGAACCAACATGACCTCTAAATTAGATCATGTAATTCCTTTGCTTAATGGCCACCCCATTCACCCACCCATCTACCCCATGGCTTCTAAGCCCTAAAATCCAGTGTTAAACATGACCTACGATGTATCTTGCTTGCCTTCTCAAGTGTCTTTAGTCCTGTGTCTCCTTGCTGACCGGCCCCTGCCCATGCTTAACTACTTCTTCCTCCTTGACTATACCTAAATATGTCACCTCCTGTGCCCTCGGCCCAAATGTCTCTTCTACAGAGAAGTTTTCCTGGATTCCCTCAATTCTTCTATGCCATCCTCCAACAGTCTTTTTTTTTTCGTTTTTTGTTTTCATCTTGTCACCTGTTTGTCTTTCATAGCTCTGTGAATATATTGAATTTACTTAATTTTCTTACTTGTCTGGATCCATCCATTCCAATAGAATATAAATGCTATGAGAACATGGGCCTAAAAAATGCTTAGAACATAGTAGGTGTCCAACAATTATTAGATAAATGAACCTCCTGTTTCTGAGAGGAAATAAACTGAGTCACCCAGATACTCACCATTCCAATTCCTGGGCCACCTTCCCAAAAACTGATGCAGTGGTCTGAGGACTGTACTTGGAGAAATGCTGAGCTCTTCATTACAACTGAACAGCAGTATTAGTGAGCTTTGTCTTGAAGTATTAGTAATGCTTATATAAAAGGGTGTCATTATGTATAATGTGTATATGAGGAGATAAATTGTAAGGTCTTTTGAGATGTGGAGATGATGAGAAAAATTGGGAGACTTTTTAAAGAAGGTTAAAGCCATAGATTTGATTTAGCTAGAATGAAGCTTTCTAAAACCTAAGCAAACTTTCTACAATTGAGGGAGGAAACAAATTGTTAACAAGATTGTTATAACAAGTATTCATAGAGTTCCTACTAGAGATATAGTAGTGAATAAAAGAAAAATTTCTACCTACATGAAGATTATTTCTACCAGGGCGGGGGAGAAAATCAAAATAAATAGGTATTTTATGTAGTGTGTATATTTTTGTGTAATGTAGTGTAAATTGTGCTGACAGGATATATGAAAAAATTTTATCAGCATTTGAAATGGAAGCTGAGTGCAAAAGCTGTTATTTCAGTAGCCTTTTAATACATGACCAAAATAAATTTGGAACAGATGTGTTGGTTCTTGCTAACTTGGATTTTGGAAGTCGTATATATTATTTTAATAGAAATAACTTTCCCTCAGATCAAATGAAGTAGAATAAAAAGTTTATGCTTTAATTTGGGGTGTCATATAAAGTTGTTTCAAATGGTGTTAACAGTTCCTGAGTAGTAGTAGGGATAATACCCTCTCAGAAGTGGGAACCTCTTATAGTCCCCTCTGTATATCACGTATGAAAACGAAATGACTTCCTCCAGGCCCTCTGCATACACACAGTATCAGTAATTGTGTGGTCATGGCTGCCTATTTGATCCTTATTAAATTACTTGTGATTTTACTTGAAAATAAACAGAATATTTGCCATGAGGGTTCTCTCAACTCTTACTTTATGAGGATCTGGCTAGGATCTCTGATCCCCTCATACTGCAGTTGTGCGGTTGTTTGTGGAATCTACTCTTCAGGGTATACTCTTCAGGTATTCAGCCCCTTTTCTTATGTGAAGTGTCCATAGATGTTTTGCACCCCCAAGACCATTGAGTGGGGAGATCAGGAGCTGAGGACCATAATTGGTGAGCTGTGACACTCTGCCATTTTCTTCTGTTCCAGAGTAAGATACTGAGCTACACTTTTCTTTTATCTGCTTATAAAATGGTGTGGCTTTGCTTCTAGACAATAATATCTTTTATGTTTGACTCTTTCTTCCGCATCAAGTTAATGATTTCTTTATGTTGCTCTTCAATATAAAGTATATTAAGGTGAAAAGTTTATTTGCTGTCAGAAATATTAACCTTTTTGTCAATAATGCAACACCCATGCGTCCTTTTTAATTACTTCATCTCTTGCCTACCTGCTTTGCCTGCAAGCAGCTTAATAGCTAAACCGCAGTCAATCAGTTTTCCCTTTAATTTTGCTTTTAAGTCTTTTTTCAATTTTATGAATTGAGAAAATGAAAGAGAAAAAATGCCATTCATGAAATCCTGTCTATAAAAACTATGTATCATTTAGTATCCCTTTCCTCTCAACCTCAGATACAATATTAAAATGTGCCTCTTATCATCATGAATTTGTTACAATAAGATTCCATCTCATTCACTACCTTGTGAATTAAAAACCAAAAAGTGAATGTAACCTGGTATGCCTTTAAGCTGCATTAATAGCATTTGTTCCCCCTCCTCCAGTATTTCTCATTATCTGGGACTTCATAGGGTATGGCTTTATTGGTTTGAAATGTATATTTTAACTGCAAATTGAATGATCTGCATTATAACTTTTATTCTGTGATATGCTGATAATATGGTAAAGTGGCCTTGAAGAAGGCTCTGTAAAAAGCATTTGAATTAAACATTGACCTTCTGACTTCTTGGGTATTTTCTCAGTGCTTCTATATGATGCTGTAGGCCGAAAAATCTGGCAAATAGCAAATTAAATGAAGCTTTAGTTTTCTGGAACTGTAGGATGTTTGCATGAAAAATGTCAGATGTCCTTGGGGAAATTCTGATCTCGCATTCTCAGAAGAATTATAAGCACATTGAGTGTGGTTTTCTCACATTTTTGAGGGTCTCTAAGTTCGAATGCATGTGTGAGACAAAAGTGCCTTGCAAGTTCCTTACCCCCAGAGAAGGTTTTTTTTGGCTGAACTTAACTACCTAATCAAATTGTGGGATGGTAAGATGAAGGCAGTTGGATGAGCCCTATTCTCAAGGGGACTCAAGATTTTTCTTTTCTCTTTGAGCATGGTAGCATGGTAGGAATGATTGAGGAAGCACTGTGCCCAACCTTGGCTCTGTTCCAGAAAAGAATATAAGCCCTCTCATTTCCTCATCAGGAAATAGGACTGATGATGGACTCGTGTTTGGGCAGGAACCCTTTCTAGATTTACTCTGGTGGATTAGGCAGTTAGGTAGAATAGACATAGGGAACTTTTAAAGTGGTTCATATAATACCATCTAAATGGAAGTGATTGCAAAATCATCTGCAAATGAAAACCTTTTAAAAAATATCAAATAGCCAAGCGATTTAAAATACTTTATCATTTTTCAGTAAATGCACTTTTTCTTTCTTTCTTAATTATTTCTCCTCCTTCTCCTTCTCCTTCTCCTCCTTCTCCTTCTCCTTCTCCTTCTCCTTCTCCTTCTCCTTCTCCTTCTCCTTCTCCTTCTCCTTCCTTTTTGTACCAGGGATTGAACCAGGGTCATTCTACCTCTGAGCTACACCCCCAGTCCTTTTTATTTTGAAACAGGGTCTTGCTAAGTTGCTGAGGCTAGCCTCGAACCTGCGATCCCTACTATCACAGCCTCCCAAGAACTAGGATTATTGGCATGTACCACCATGCCTGGCTTAAATTCACTATTTCTAATACTGTTTTGTATTTGTTGTTAGTGATGCTTATATGTATATCCTGCCTCTTTGTAAAAGTAGATTGACATGACATATTGAACAGAAATATATACAAAATAAGGGAGACAAGGAAAATTAGGACCAAGAAAAGAATAATGGACAATAGTGAATTTCCATGCTCCAGTTTGAATTTCCCACTGAACTACTGGTAGGAGGGTAGGGAAAGATGAAACAATAAGTTTTATAGTTTTTATTTTTAACATGAAGAAAATATAACCATTTTTTCTTAGGAAATAAGTTTTTCCTAAGAATAAGATGTAAAAAGAATCTTACATGGGGCCTTTATATAAAGGACATTGAATGATTGAATAGTTTGGATCCTCAACATTTTTTGTTTGTTTGTTTGTTTTTTGCTGTACTGGGGATTGAACCCAGGGGCTTTCTACCTCCGAGCTACACCCCCCAGCCCTATTTTTTATTCTTTATTTTGAAACAGAGTCTCACTAAGTTGCAGAGGGCCTCACTAAGTAGCTGAGGCTAGTCACGAACCTGTGATCCTCCTGTCTCAGCCTCCCAAGTACTGGAATTACAGGCGTGTGCCACCACGCTCAGCTGATCCTCAACATTTTAATAATAAATACACGACAGTGATTTTTTTTTCCTTCTTCTTGTGTACCCTCTATAAAGGCAAAGTCATAGCATCTGATTGCTACTGAGCCAGCCATGATCTGGTGAGGGCTAATGCGGCATGTAGCCTTCAGCCTTCCTGTGACAATATTGGGAGGACTGAGGACTTCAGGATATTCATTACTGTTACTGAAATGAAGAATTATTTTTTACCATGACATTGTGTTCTCTTTCTCATAACCCTCTCCTTCCATTTCTTATTCTCTATTTCTAACTCTCCTCTGTTTTGGATTGATTGAGTCTTTCCATCCCTCCACTCAACCCTCCCCCCCTTTCCTTTTGTTTAGAATTCATACACTATTTTATTGGTAGAAATTGAATCTTTTAATAGATATATTTAACTCATAGGGTGAGCTAATCAATATCTTTTCCTTCTCAGAATGCTTTAAAATTCACTGTCCAATTTAAATACCATTGTTGTCTACTGTTTAGATTAATTTTGAGCCCCAACAGTTAGACACTATTTGATTGCTTTCTTTTTTTTCCCCCTTTGCTTAAATGTACCCACTGATTTTTCCATTGCCTCCCATTTCTTGAATATTAAACCTTCTTTGATCACTTTCTTCCTTCTTGAAGTATGTTCTTTAGGAACTTCTTTGGTAGGGGAGGAAAATCTGTTAGGAGTTAATTTCCTTGGGTTGTTTTTTTTTTTTTCTTTTTTTTTTGCAGTACTGGGGATTGAACCCAGGGGCATTCTACCTCCAAGCTACACCCCCAGCCCTATTTTTTTTTTAATTCTTTATTTTGAAACAAGGTCTCACTAAGTTGTAGAGGGCCTCACTAAGTAGCTGAGGATGGCCGCAAACCTGTGATACACCTGTCTCAGCCTCTCAAGCACTGGTATTACAAGCGTGTGCCACCACGCCCGGCTCAGGGTTGTTTCTTTTGTGTGTGTGTATGTGGTACCAGTAAGTTGCTGAGACTGGCCACTAACCTGCTATCCTCCTGTCTCAGCCTCCCAAGTACTGGGATTACAAGCGTGCGCCACCACGCCTGGTAGTTGTTTCTTAAAGTTTTTATTTTGTTCTAATTCTTGGGAAAAATATTAATTGCTAGGATGGTTTTATTTTCCCTCAGCGATTTGAAGATATTTTATTGTTTCTGGCTCCCATTGTTGCTGTTGAGAAGACATCAGTTAATCTTTTTTTTGTGTGTGTGTGTTACCAGGGATTGAACCCAGGGGCATTCTACCTCCAAACTACACCCCCAGCCCTATTTTTTTTTATTCTTTATTTCGAAACAGGGTCTCACTAAGTTGCGGAGGGCCTCACTAAGTAGCTGAGGCTGGCCATGAACCCAGATCCTCTGGTCTCAGCCTCCCAAATACTGGGATTACAAGCGTGTGCCACCACACCCAGCTCAATCAGTTAATCTTAATGCCCTTTCTTCATAGATAATTTGTATTTATATTTATTTTTTAAAATCTTTTCATCTTTGTTGTCCTAAAGCTTTACTTTAGTATGTCGCAATGTGGGTTTCTTTTTATTTGCCCTGTTTAGAATTTGACTTTCTACACCTGAAAAATACTTTATTCTCTCTGAAAAATATTTAACCATTTTTTCTGTCAGTATTGTGTCTTTTGCTATTTTCCTTCTTTCCTTTTGAAATGCCTGGTTATGAAATAGTAGACCTTTTCAATTTAATTTTCTTTTACGGTTTTTATATTCTTTTATGGTTCCACATTTTCCATAGCATGAACATTTTCTTATTTCTTTCTGAATAATTTATTCAGGTTGACTTTCCAGGTAAATATTTCTCTTCAGTAGTGTTTAGTCAATCTATTTATGGAAGTGGTAGAAGTTACTACTTTTTTCTTAATCTTTTCAAATCTGCCTAGTCATTTTTAAGTTCCTTTCCCTTATCTACATTCATTCATTCATTCAGTTGTGCTGGGGATTGAACCTAGGGGTGTTCTACCTCCAAGCTACACCCCCAGCCTATTTTAGTTTTTATTTTGAAACAGTGCCTCGCTAAGTTGCTGAGAACCTCCCTATATTTCTGAGGCTGTCCTTGAACCTGTGATCTTCCTGTCTCAGCTTCTCAAGTACTGGGATTATGGGTGTGTACCACCACATCCATTTTATACTCATTTATTTCTGTTAACATAAGAAATATATTCCATTTTTTGTCATGAGTATCTGCCTTCATTATGGATCAGATTATATACAGGGTTGTTTTGCTTATTCTTGCCCAAGATGACTTAATTCCTTGTGTACTTTCTGTGTTTTTTTGTTTATTGTAAGTTCACATTGCCAATATTTTGTAAGTGGAAATTCCCTGAAACTTGGGTTTAGATTACTGTCCATCAGAGAAAATTCCCATTTGTATTTGTTTCTGCCAATTTGTTAAGGTTCTCTAAAAGGTTTTTTTGGCCATATAGATAACATAATTTCTATACACAAACCCCTGTGGAGGGCAAGTTTTTGGTTAGAATTTGGAGTAGGGGAGTGAGGGCTTTTCTTATCTTCCTTGAGTGAATGCTGACTGGCAACTATTCTGTTTTCCTCTTCTTGGTCACTTTTCCCCTTTGTTCACTCTTCCACTAAGGCTGTTGTCTTTGGCTGTCCTAGCTGTCTGCAAAGCCTCTGATCTGAGGCACCTATCTTGTGAGGGCTCTGGCATTGGCCCATCAAAACCCAAATTCTGATAACCACAAACTTAACGCTATTTTCAGTGCTTGCTCTCTGAATTTCTGCCTTCTCTTTTCTAGTCTCTGATAATTTCTCTTAGTTTTTTACCTGCTTAGCAGTGCATTAAAAAAAAAAAAGGCCAGGCATGGTGGCACATGCTTGTAATCCCAGTACTTGGGAGGCTGAGACAGAAGGATCGCAGGTTGGAGGACAGCCCCAGGAACTTCATCAACCTGGCGTGATCCTGTTTCAAAATAAAACGAAATAGGGCTTGGGCTGTAGCTTGGAGGTAGAATGCCCTTGGGCTCAATCCCCAGTACCGCAAACAAACAAATAAAAAACAGCATTATTGAAATATAATTACATGCCATAAATTCACCCATTTTAAGTGTATAATTCAGTGATTTTTAGTAAGTTTATAGAACTGTGCAACTATCACCACAGTCCTGTTTTAGAGCTTTGTTGTCATCCATGTCATTTTTTAGTAAGATATCTTGTTCCTAGTAAGATTGCTAACTGCCTTCCCTAGAAAATGGAAAGGTGGAGACTTAACCTCTTTTCATTCATCCCCCCCATAGCTTTGGGAATAATTATTAGAAACTTCTTAAGGCTCTATTTCCCCCCCCCCATAGCTTTGGGAATAATTATTAGAAACTTCTTAAGGCTCTGAAATTTATATGACCTGCAGTTAGGTTTTATTACTTTATGTATAATGAGTTTGGGAAAGTAGAATTGTTAGTTTCATTGTTATTTCTGACCTATAGGAATTCAGACCTTTTTTTGTGACTTTTTTTTAACCTGGGGATTGTACCCAGGGGCATTCTACCTCCAAGCTACACCCCTAGCCCTTTTTATTTATTTAATTTTGAAACAGGGTCTCACCGAGCTGCTGAGCCTGGCCTCAAACCTGCGATCTTCCTGTTTCAGCCTCCCAAGTACTGGGATTACAGGCATTCACCACCACGCCCACTCAGACCTTTATTTTTAAAATCCAAAATATGTTTATTGGGATGGTTTCCCATTCATCTTGATTTAGGCTGCTTTGAGGGCTGCTTCCTTTTGAAGGAACATACTTCTGTAAGCCTTAACTCTTCTCCTGTAAGCTTAACAGAACAGTGGAGCAGCCAACACACAAAATTGCCATTTGTGCATAGCTAAAGATTGTGGTGATTTCATAGCATCTCAGGCATTTCACATCTATGAAGTAGGTATTGGAATTCTGTATCAGGCGCTTCTTCCTGTGTTTCTTTTGTGAGAGGCATGTTCAAGGTCATCACTACCAGAAAGCAATTTTAAAGAAGAAAACTCTGGCGGTAGGTTAACCAAGGCCACATGGGAGGTGATGCAAGTTTTGATCTTTACCCCTAAGCCTGCTACTTAGGTCAGGTGGCACTATTTAGACTCTAAAAATTCCTTGTCCCACAGTTCTTATTTATTTCATTCCTACAACAGGCACAAGCTATTATGAGAGAACAAAAAGAAATGTCCTGTCTTCCTACAAAAGTTCAAGGGTAATAGGCAATTGAGTAACTCAGTCACATAGAAAACTAGGAGCAGTTACTGAGAGCAGTGGGGAACAGTTTTGTGTTTGAGTTAAGCAAATTCTGAACTCAGGTATAGTAAAGGAAAATAGTCATAAGGGACATTTTTCAACACAAAACTTTACTTAATATTATTTAGGTAAGGATAGTTTATTGTGGAGTAAAGGTAGAACTTTCCTAAACGGCTAAAAAGTCTTTTTTGTTGTGTACAGCTGTCATATTTTTTGATCTGATTCAATCTGGTTTTGACATCTCTGATTGTTACTAGGCTACTCTTGAAACCAGTAAAACTTAAGGCTGATTGTGGGTGTTTTGTTTTGTTTTGTTTTGTTTTGTTTTGGTACTGGGGATTGAACCCAGGGGCATTCCACCTTCTAGTTACACCCCAACCCTATTTCATCTTACATTTTGAAACAGGGTCTGGCAAAGTTACCATGCACTGGGCCTTGAACGTGTGATTCTCCAGACTCAGCCTCCCAAGTACTAGGATTGTAAGACATGTGCCACCACGCTGGGCTAAGGCTGATTGTGTTTTATCAGGGGTTTGCAAGTTTCTGAAACCTTGTATTCTTCTACAAGGTCCACACTTACAGAGGAGAAGCAGAAGTTGGGCAGAGAGGTCTCTGTGATCTCAAAGCTAGTGGTCATAGTGTTAATCATAGTTTACCTTTTGGGTTAGCAGGAATCAGACACATTTAATTTGCTAATACACAAGTCACTGTGGTAACAAAGATATTTATTCTTAGAACAAGTCTAAAATGATTGCTCATTGCTCTACAAAGTCTTGGCTCTGCTCAGTTTTCTGTGGACATTTGGTGCAGATTCTTCTTTAGTCCTAGTATTAACTGCTATTCCAGGTTTCTAGAGCCCCAGATTTTCTGTAGAAGGAGGTATTTAGGAAACCTCTCCTCTTACCCCTCTTCACTGTAGTCAGTAGTAGATGAGGTTAGCCTTTCAGAGAGCTCTGGTCAAGACTGCATTTGCACATTTGTCATTGTTAGAAGTGAGTAGCCCTGTCCCTGGAGGGTGAATTGAAGCTCATTCATCCAGGGAAAACTGTCAGTGACTGGCACCACTTCCTCCTCCTAGGCCTTCTGAAACAGGCAGTATACTCTTGTAAAGCATTACTGCTTCAATGGGGTATCAGAAATATTTTCTTTTTATTTTGGTGGGGGGTTTTTTCGGTACCAGGGATTGAACCCAGGGGCGTTTTAACTCTGAGCTACACCCCCGGCCCTATTTTTTATACTTTATTTTGAAACCGGATCTCACGAAGTTGCAGAGGGCCTCGCTAAGTAGCCGAGGCTGGCTGCGAACCCAGATCCTCCGGTCTCCACCTCCCAAGTACTGGGATTACAAGGGTGCGCCACTATGCCCGGCCAGAAACATTTTAAAGTAATGTTTGAAAATAAAGAACAGGTCTTCCATAACTTTTTTTTGTTACGATTTGTATCAGAAAACAAAAGATGGTTTAAAGAATTTAGTTATTTCAGTCTTAGCATACATCACCCTCATGTATCTGATCTATAGTAGAGAATACTTATTTAAATTAAGAAGCAAAAGATTATATTTTTCTAAGTTTTAAGGATTCACAAAATTGAGAAAATATAAATTGAAAAATATTGTATTAGTGACTAGAGGGCAGAAGGCAGAATCACAGTGGCTGATAGTCCTAAGTCTACTGTCCAGCAGGCCTCCTGAATGATGGGAGTGGGTGGGCTGTGGAGTACTCCTACAGGGACCTCACCAGGGATCTTTGCTAATTCAGACACCAGCGTCAAATTTTATATTTGTTTTTCAGAATGCCTTCTTAAGGCAGTAAAGCAATAGAACTTGTAGGCTGTTTGTCATGAACACATCTAATTTAAGCTTTCTACTTCTATGTAGCATCATAAAATATACATTTTGAGAGTAATTTTAGTCTTAAGTTTGACAAAATTTAGTGTATATCATATTTTGCAGTGATTTTTACACCGAGAAAACCTATGTTATGAAAACACAGAAAAATGCCTCTTTACTCAGGCCCAGTTGACAGCAGAAGGTAGAACTGTAAGTGCCAGGGATTATAGATGTTATTTCTTTATGTGATTTTGAAGGCCCATAAACACTAGGGATCTGACTTTCCAATTTCCTTACAGTTTTATGCTTAAATAGCATGTTACTTCTTTTGTTTCTCTTTGTTATTAGGCATTGCAGGATTCTGATAGTTAACAGCCTTACAGAAAAACTGATAATCCTTAACTGTAACACTGCAAACAACAGCCATAATAGTGTATAATTTTTCTTGCGCATTTATGTATTTACCTTGGGTGGAGGAGTGAAAAATCAAAGGTTATTGCTGTTGCCCTTGTTTACTCTGGCATTTAGATTCTGGAAAGTGCCTCTGATATTCCACTGCCTATGCCTTTATCATTCATAACTCAATTTGCACCTGGGGTAAAGATGTGTCTCAGCACTGGGTATTCAGTTGGGCCTTGGCTTTGCTAATGGAATTGGCAAACCTATTCATTTAGAAACATGGATAAGTGATCATTGCCTTAGCAATTGCTCTGGAGCAACATTCCCAACACAGCCAGAGTTTTAGCAAAGCAAGTATGATACAACTTGGAAAGATTGTTTCTAGCTACATCAGATATATCATTGGGATGGCTTGGTAGGAAGGTAAAGATTTCAGTTCAAATTAAGCACTCTTAGCCAGGTAAGGGTCCAGCTGTCAATGTTTTTATGAACCCAGTTGAAGGACAGTTTTGTGCTTATCCGAAGAATATCATCCCTGTTTCCATTTCCATTTTTGATGAGGATGGCCTTGGATACATCTTGATGTTGTCTTCATGCTGTTTTTTATTTGAAAAATAGACTTGTGTTTGAATAAAATCAACTTAAAGTAAGCATTCTTATACCTGTCAAATGAGGATAGCAACTTAGAATTTTTATTTTCTTCCTTCAAAAACAGCTACAAATTTTATTTTTATTTGTGGATGCCAGCAGTTCTTTCCTAATGCCCCTGGTTCCTCAACTTTTCTCACATTATTGCTTAGACCAGAAAGCCACTTTCTGAAGTTACTGTTCAGGCAAGTTAGTGCCCCTGCAAAGCCTGTGAATCAGGTGCTCTGGGATCTTTCAGAGTTCTGCCACTGATCTGCAGCATAATGTGTATTATGAGTTTCTATTGTTTGCTTAGTGCAGAGTTTGAAAGTGTGTCCTTGTAAGCAGGTAGTCTGCTGAGAAGCGAAGCCCAGTTGGTACTCTCGTCATGTCTTCTTGAAGGGCTAGGGATTGCTTGCTTTCCTTAGTAGTCAAAAGAGAAAAATCCTCAAAGATCTTATGTTGTTCCCTCTTACAGGTTGCCAACTTGGCCTGTTCCATCTCAAACAATGAAGAAGGTGTAAAGCTTGTTCGAATGTCTGCAAGCCAGTTGGAAGCCCTCTGCCCTCAGGTACAGTACAGCCAACAATGTTTACAGTATCACCAAATAGGATATTCATAGAGTAAAGATGAAGCTTGTTTAAGTTTGGGTGTTTTGGGTGTGTATGTGGGGGACGGGGGGTACTGGGGTGTTCTTCCTCTGAACTACACCCCCAGACCTATTTTACTTTTTATTTTGAAATAGGGTCTTGCCAAGTTGCTGAGGCTGACCGTGAACTTGAGATCCTCCTATCTCAACCTCCCAAGTACTGGGATTATAGGGGTGTGCCACCATGCCCCCCTTTTTAAAGGATTTTAAATAAAAGTCTTGGGGACAGATCACTGACACTGAGCCCACATAGTTTGGAAAAATTTGTTAATTTTTTTAAATGAATGAAAATGTTGTTTCAAACCAATTTATTTTCTTGCTACATGAGAAAGAGCATTCTAGAGTAGTGTAGCCAGCATATAATCACAGTGCTGCAGAAGAAGTTTGTCATTTCCTCTTGGTACCACATGCTACTTCCTCTGCCCTTCATTAAAAATGCATAGTCTTGCTGGGCGTGGTGGCGCAGTCCTGTAATCCCAGTATTTAGGAGTCTGAGACTGGAGGATCACAGGTTCCAGGTCAGCCTCAGTAACTTATTGAGGTCCTCTGCAACTTAGTGAGATCCTGTTTCAAAAATAAAAAATAAAATAGGACTGGGGTGTAGCTCAGAGGTAGAATGCCCCTGGGTTCAATCCCCAGTACCCAAAAAAAAAAAAAAAAAGCCTAGTCTTGGGTTGGAGATGTAACTCAGGTGTAGAGTGCTTGCCTAGTATGAGTAAGGCCCTGGTTTGATCCTTAGCACCAAAAGGAGAAAAGTGCACAATGTTCTCAATTGTTGGAAAATGAGGGTGGCAGTGACTACACTGCTCAGTCTATACCCTCCCCTGGGGAGGTATCTGCAAATTCTGGCTGTTGGGAGCCACTTTCAAGAGCTAGTCTCCTCATGCTAAAATGTCCTAAGACACCTACATAGAGATATTAATAATTTAGCCAGCTACTGAATTAAACACTCAAGAACTTTGCTCCATTTATAATGGTGTGTCAGAAAACAGGTAATTAGTCTACGTTAAGCATATGACACTTGAGAACACTGAAATAGATACAACACTGACACCCCACTACCACACGCACCATCATAGTACTGGAGATTGAACTCAGAGTGCTCTACCACTAAGCTATGTCTCCAGGCCTTTATTTTTATTTTGAGACAGGGTCTCCTTACGTTGCCTAGGCTGGTCTTGAACTTCCTTTCTTGCAGCAGCTACCAGAATAGCTGGAATTTCAGGCTTACACCACCGGGCCCAAATGCTTTTTCTTCAATGCCCAACATGTTTCCTCCTTTCTGTGAGGGAGCTCACTCTGTGCTCCCTCCCACTCACAGAGATTTCTAAACAGTGTAAGTGGTGTTTCAGTGGAAGAGGTTGCCTTTCTATTTTCCTTAAGTAGAAAATGTCCATGGGTAACCTCTTTTGGCCTGCCTTGCCAGATGGCAGTGGCCACAAACAAATGAGAATAAGCAGAGGAACTGGAGTAATGGCATAGAGGTCACAGGAATGAAGTTTCTGTGTTATGTCTCCAATCATTCTTTGTTTTTTGTTTGTTTGTTTTGTGGTACTGGGGATTAAAACCAGGGGCATTCTTCCTCTGAGCTATACCCCCAGCCCTATTTTATTTTTTATTTTGAAACAGGGTCTTACTGAGTTGCTGAGGCTAGCCTGTAACTTGCCATCCTCCTTTCTCCCAGTTACTGGGATTACACGCATGTACCACCACACCTTTCTCCCTTTTTTTTCTTTCTTTTTTCTTTTTTTTTTGCGGTACTGGGGATTGAACCCAGGGCATTCTACCTCCAAGCTACACCCCCAGCCTTATTTTTTTTTATTCTTTATTTTGAAACAGGGTCTCACTAAGTTGCGGAGGGCCTCACTAAGTAGCTGAGGCTGACCGCGAACCTGCAATCCTCCAGTCTTAGCCTCCCAAGTACTGGGATTACAGGTGTGAACCACAATACCTGGATAGAATTTTTTTTTTGTTTTAATATTAGTACAATAGGCCAATTGTGAATATACATTGTTTGGTGGACATGTCCCCAGCTTTAATCCAAGCATGAAATCTGCCAGTGATTGACACCTATACAGATAATAATGGTAATGAACTTAATCACCATGTCCAGAAAGTTCATGGATGACCAAATTGTATGAAATAGGATTAGAGTGAATTTCTAAAAATTGGACGTTCTTTCCTCAAGTTTACCATATTATCTTATCAATACTTTTTTTTTAAATATCTTTGGGTTCTCCGTTTGGTCTTGAAAGCCTCAAAAAGTGACAATACTTCCACTTATCTTCGGAAACAGATAGTAACATAACACTGATCACACCTACCAAGAGTATTTATGTAAGTGATCTTAAAGCCTAGGGGGGGAAAATCACATGGAGGGTCTAGTAGATCTTAATGGAAATGCTGGGTGCATAAACCATGTGTGACTAGGCCATGTGCTGTTTTGAGTTTGCCACATCAGAAAGCCTTGTTTCTTCCTCACTTTTGCAGTTTCATGTCTCTGAAGGAATGGGATTTAGACATACAGTGCCCAGACTTCACTTGGCAATAGGTACATGTTCTGGATAAAAAGGTGTTCTCCACATTAGATTATTCTTCAAATTCTCACTGGTTCATTTCTGCCCTTGCTCACAAACTGCTGTGCACTTGGGGCTGGGCAGGTTCTGTGATGTCAAATACAGCAGGTATTTGCATGTCTGTTAATGACAAACTGGGCAGCATGGGCCATTTGTTTTTTTGTTTCTTTTTTTTTTTTTTTTTTTGCGGTACTGGGGATTGAACCCAGGGGTGTTCTACCTCCGAGCTACACCTCCAGCCCTATTTTTTTGTACTTTATTTTGAAACCGGGTTTCACGAAGTTGTGGAGGGCCTCACTGAGTAGCTGAGGCTGGCCGCGAACCCGCATCCTCCGGTCTCATCCTCCTAAGTACTAGGATTACAAGCATGCACCACCATGCCCAGCCTTGGGGGCCATTGG
This sequence comes from Glis glis, assembly GCA_004027185.1. Taxonomy (NCBI): domain Eukaryota; kingdom Metazoa; phylum Chordata; class Mammalia; order Rodentia; family Gliridae; genus Glis; species Glis glis. The sequence continues at coordinate 47,118 of PVJS01009484.1, forward strand.
TTTTTCAATGAGGAAGGTGTGACTTCACTCTAAGCCCATTATTGCCAGATTCTTTTATTATTTTGAAAGATATGTCAGCAATTAATTCTTTCTGTCAAGTCTCAGTTTCAAACAATTAGTAGTGTAAAGTTTTGAAAATTTCGAAGGGGAGTAAGTTAGATTTCATCTGTGAGTTGTATCTTGTCTACCCTGGCCCATGTGATTTATGCTTTATGGTGTTAATAGAACTGAGGGAAAGATATGAAACAGTTACACATACAGAGTTCAGATTTAAGAGGGGAAGAATGACTGGCTAGGTAAATGTTATCTTGCCATGTCCAGCTTCAGGTCTCCTTGAAGTTGAATGTTCAACTGAAACTCATTCAGCGTGGCTGGGTTAAGGGCATCATGAGTTCTACTTTGGACATTTCAATTGGAAATATCTAGATACACAGGTAGAGCAATTGGGTATGCAATTGGGATGTGAATCCAGGATAGCAATGAGTGGTCAAGGTCAGAGATGTGGGAGTACTTGACAAAGTAATTGACAAAGTGTTTAAAATCATGAGGCTAAATGAGGTTGGAAGGAGTGTAGAAGGCAGCCTAGGACAGTGCCTTGAGGAGTTCTGACACTACCTAGTGGAAAAAGAGAACAAAAGAGACCAAAAAAGTACATTTTATTTGGAACTCTTGATAACTTTAAGTAAAAATTATCTCTGATCTCACCACTCTGTGATGGCAAACTAGAAATGGTAGAGAATTTGCTCAGTCTTTGATAAAGGATATCTATGCAAAAATCAATACCTAACACTGTACTTAATGGTGAAAGACTGAATGCTTTTCCCTTAAGATCAGAAAGAAGAAGACAAGGATGTCCACCCTTGCCAGTTGTGAGCAACATTGTAATTGGTGTTCTAGCCAATAGCATTTTGAAAATTGCCATCCAGTATAGATACTGTGCCTAATTTTAGACTCTGAATTTGATGAACAGAAATAGTAACTCAACATTAATTTGCATTTCTTTGATTTCAAGTAAGAGTAAACTGCTCCACTGCCTTTCCCCCAGTTGTTTCCTAGTCATTTCTACTTCACCTTAGGTGAGCTGTCCATGTCTTTCTTTGTTTTTCTGCTGTTATTTTGGTGTTTTCCTTACTGATTTACCTAACACTGTATATTTAATCTGCCATATATATTTAAATACAGGCATAATGTCAAAATTAATTGACCTCACATTATTTGGAAAGAGAGAATTTTCTAAGACATAAGTATTTCTATTTAAATATTTGTTTAATAGAGCCGGGCATGGTGGCGCACGCTTGTAATCCCAGTACTTTGGGAGGCGGAGACCGGAGGATCCGGGTTCGCGGCCAGCCCCAGCTCGCTCGCTCTCTCTCTCTCTCTCTCTCTCTCTCTCTCTCTCTCTCTCTAGTGAGGCCCTCTGCAACTTCGTGAGACCCGGTTTCAAAATAAAGTATAAAAAATAGGGCCGGGGGTGTAGCGCGGAGGTAGACCGCCCCTGGGTTCAATCCCCGGTACCGCAAAAAAAAATAAATAAATACTTGTTTAATAAATTCATTCATGCCAGGCACAATGGTGCATGCCTGTATTCCCAGTACTTGGTAGGCTGAGACAGGAGGATCACAGGTTCAAGACCAGTGCATGATAACTTAGTGAGACCTTGTTTCAAAATAAAAAGGACTGAGCCGGGCATGGTGGCACACGCGTGTAATCCCAGTACTTGGGAGGCTGAGACCGGAGGACCTGGGTTCGCAGCCAGCCTCAGCTACTTAGTGAGGCCCTCCGCAACTTCGTGAGACCCGGTTTCAAAATAAAGTATAAAAAATAGGGCTGGGGGTGTAGCTCGGAGGTAGAATGCCCCCTGGGTTCAATCCCCGGTACCACCAAAAAAAAAAAAAAAAAAATGAAAAGGACTGGGGGTGTAGCTCAGTGGTAGAATGTCTCTGGGTTCAATCACCAGTATCACAATAAATAAATTCTTCTAGCTTTTTTATTCTTAATTTAATCCATTTTCTATCTAGAAACAATTTTAGTAAATAAAAGGAGTAATGATGTCAGTACATATAATGACTCAGTATGTAAATGAAATAGGTAATCAAATAATAAGTGAAGACATAATTTTATTTTTCTCTAAATAGATCATCATATATAAAAAAATGTACTATTCCCCACTAATTTGTGGTGTCACTTTTATCATACACTAAATTCTGCCATGTGGTAGGGTCCGTTTTTAAGACTGTTCTGTATTGATTGCTGCTTTAGCTTTATAATGCTTTTTAACCATCTCTTCATTACCCTTGCTCTCTGTCCCCAAGATTTTCATGGCTATTGTCAGCTATTTATTTCCATACTGATTTGTGAATAAATGTGTCAGTCCAAGCATGGAATGTGTTTCTATTTATTTTTAGTTTTCTTAAAGTACCTCAGAAAAGTTGAGCCATTTGTTTTTTACTTTCTGTCATGTTGATTTCTTTATAGACTCAAGCCCATGTATTTCATATTGATTAGTTTTATGAAGATCTGACATGCCCTCTCATCTTATATTTTGTTATTTTCTGATGTAGAAATGCTAATTTAGCCGGGCGTGGTGGCACATGCTTGTAATCCCCATACTTGGGAGGCTGAGGCAGGAGGATCACAGGTTCATGGCCAGCCTCAGCAACTTAGTATGGTCCTCTGCAACCTGGTGAGACCCTGTTTCAAAATAAAAAATAAAATAGGGCTGGGGGTGTAGCTCAGGGTAGAATGCCTCTGGGTTCAAGCCCCAGTACAAAAGAGAGAGAGAGAAGAAAGAGAGAAATGAAGTAGATAGGTAGGTTGGCTTTAATTTATTTATACTGTCTCTAAATAATATATAGTGAAACTTTATTGGAAGTTTTCTTTGGTTGATACACTTCAGTTTGCTACATAAAGATCAACAGCATAACAATTTTCCTCATTTATTTCATTTCAGGGCTTTTTTTTTTTCTTTTTTTCTCTTTTCTTTTGTTACTGGGGATTGAACCCAGGGTTCAATTCTACCTCTGAGCTATATCCCCAGCTCTTTTTATTTTGAAATTGAGTCTCAGTTGTCAAGGCTAGCCTCGAATCTACAATCCTCCTGTCTCGGCCTCCCAACAACTGGGATTACAGGCATTATTACCATGCCCTGCTTTTTCCTCATCTTTCTAATAGCGTTTCTGGTATTTCCATTTCTCATTATATTTCTTTTTTTTTTTTTTTTTTTTTTTTTT
>PVJS01009485.1:0-50238 GCA_004027185.1 Glis glis
TCACGAAGTTGCGGAGGGCCTCACTAAGTAGAGAGAGAGAGAGAGAGAGAGAGAGAGAGAGCGAGTGCGAGCGCGCGCGCGCGTGCACAAGCTGAGGCTGGACGCGAACCCGGGTCCTCCGGTCTCCGCCTCCCAAAGTACTGGGATTACAAACGTGCGCCACCACGCCCGGCTGTCCATTTCTTGATTGGTTATTTCTTTTTAAGTGTTAAGCCTTTTAAGTACTTTGTATATTCAAGATATTAGCTCTCTATCAGAGGAATAGTTGGCAAAGATCTTCTCCCATTCAGTAGGCTCTCTGATGATTTTTTTTTGATGATCAAAAACTTTAAGTTTAATGTCATCCAATTTACTAATTCTTGTTTTTATTTCCTGAGCTTTGGGAATCTTATTGAGGAAGTTTCTACCTGTGCCTATATGTTGGGCCTATGCCCACCTCTAGTATTTCATAGTCTGTCATCTAATTTCCAGGTCTTTGATCCATTTCGAGTTGAGTCTTGTGCAGGGTGAGAGGTAGGGATTTAATTTTATTTTTCTACAAATGGATAACCAGATTTCCCAACACAATTTGTTGAAAACACTGTCTTTTCAATCACTTTGCTATATGTGTGTAGATTTACTTCTCTATCTTCTATTCTGTTCCATCGGTCTATGTGTCTGTTTTTTTTTGTGTGTGTGTCAATACCATGCTGTTTTTATTACTGTGGGCTGTGTAGTATAATTTGATGTCATGAATTGTGATACCTCCTGCATGGTTCTTATTGCTGAGAAATGTTTTGGCTATTCTAGGTATTTTGTTTCTCCATATGAAATTTAGGACTGATTTTTTTCAGTCTGTGAAGAATGATATTGGTATTTTGATAGGGATGGCATTGACTATATAGATCACTTTTGGTAGAATAGCCATTTAGATATTTATTTTGCCTATCCAAGACATGGGAGATCTTTTCATCTTTTAAGATCTTCCTCAGTTTCTTTCTTTAGTGTTTTATACTTTTCATTGTAGAGGTCTTTTATCCCTTGGTTAGATTTATTTCTAGGTATTTTATTGTTTTTGAGGTTATTTTGAATGAAATTGTTTTCTGGATTTCTTTTTCAGTGAATTCATGGTTCACGTATAGACAAGCTACTGATTTTTTGGGTTTATTTTGTATTTTGCTACTTTGCTGAATTTGTTAATCAGCTCTAAAAGTTTTTTGGTTGAATTTTTTGTGTTTTCTAAATATAGGATCATGTCATCTGCAAAAAAGATAAGTTCAGTTCTTTTTTTCTTTATGAATTCTTTTGATATCTTTCTCTTGTCTTATCCCTCTGGCAAGAATCTCAAGTACTGTATTGAAAAGAAGTGGTGATAGTGGGCATCCTTCTTTTGTTCTTGATTTTAAAGGGAATTCCCACAGTTTTTCCTCATTCAGTATGATGTTGGCTTTGGGTTTATTATATATTGTCTTAATGATGTTGAGATACATTCCTTCTATTCTGATTTTCTGCAGTGTTTTTAACATGAATGGGTGTTGGATTTTGTCAAATGCTTTCCTCAGCATCTATTGAGATGATCATGTGATTTTTTTCCTTAGCGAATGACATATACTGATTTGTATATGTTGAACCAGGCTTGTATCCCTGGAATGAATCCAACTTTGTCATTACAATTTTCTTGATGTGGTTTTGAATGCATATTGCTAGTATTTTGTTTAGAATTTTTTTTATCTATGTTTATCAGGGATATTAGTCTGTAATTTTTTTCTTGAGGTATTTTTATTTGGTTTTGGTTTTGGAAGAATTTCATCTCTTTTGATTTCAAAGAATAACTTGTGAAGTATTTGGTTTATTTCTTCTGTAATGATTTTGTGGAAATCATCTGGGAATCCATCTGGACCTGGACTTTTCTTGATGGAAGGCTTTTTTTTTCAGTACCAGGGATTGAACCCAGGGGCATTCTATCTCTGGGCTACACCCCCAGCCCACATTTTTATTCTTTATTTTTTTGAAACAGGTTCTCACTAAGTTGCGGAGGGCCTCACTAAGTAGCTGAGGCTGGCCGCAAATCGGATCGTCCTGTCTCAACCTCCCAAGTACTGGTATTACAAGCGTGCGCCACCATGCCCGGCTGATGGAAGGCTTTTTATTGCTGTTTCTACCTCTTTCCTTGCTATTGTGTAGTTTAGGTTTTCTATATCCTCTTGGTTCAATTTAGGTAGGCTGTATGTGTCTAGAAATTTGTCGATTTCTTCTATGTTTTCCAGTTTATTAAAGTATAAATTTTCAAAATAGTTTCTGATCATCCTCTGGACTTCTCCACTGTCTGTGGTGATGTCTCCTTTTTCATTTCTGATTTTAAAAATTTGGGTTGATTCTCTCTTTCTTTTGGTTAGGTTGGCTAAGTTTTTAAGAATTTTGTAATCTTTTCAAAGAACCAGCTTTTTGTTTTGTTCATCTTTTGTATTTTTTGTTCTCTATTTCATTGTTTTTTGCTCTGATTTTAATTATCTCCTGCCTTCTACTGGCTTTGGGATTAGTCTATTTCTGATTTTGAATCCTGGATGTGTGTTAGGAGGTTGTTTACTTGGTGACTCTGTTTTTCTTATGTGGGCACTCAGCGCTATAAATTTTCCTCTTAAAACCACCTTCAAAGTGTCCCATAGATTTTGGTATGTTGCATCTCTATTTTTGTTTAATTCTAGGATTTTTTTGGTTATTCCCTTTATTTCTTATATGATCCGGTACTCGTTTAAACCATATAATGAAATCTCCATGTATTTATGTAATTTCTTTTGGTCTTCTTCTTGTTGATTTCTACTTTCATTCCATTACTATCTGAAAAGATGCAAGGAATTATATTACATTTTTTGAAATGGCTGGTACTTGCTCTGTGGTCCAGAATGTGATCTATTTTGGAGAAGGTTCCATGAGCAGCTGAGAAGAATGTGAATTCAGCTGCTATTGGTTGGAAAATTCTGTATATGTTTATTAGGTCCATTTGTTTTATAGTGTGTTTTAGGTCTGAAGAGTCTTTATTCATATTTTTCCAAGAAGATTGATCTAGTGGTGTGAGCAGTGTGTTGAAGTCTCCCAATATTATTGTATTTTGGTCTGTTTGAATCCTAATATCTTGAAGAGTTTGTTTTATGAAAGTGGGTGAACCCACATTTGGGCTATAAATATTTACTATCATCACATCTTCTTGTTGGACTGTTCCTTTTATTAGTAAGAAGTGACCTACCTTGTCTCTTCTGATAATTTTTAGATTAAAATTTGCTTTGTCAGATATAAGCACTGCTATCCCCACTTATTTTTGGTCTCCATTTGCGTGGTATATCTTTTTTCATCCTTTTACCTTTAAAAGGATGAAATGGATATACCTATGGATATCCTTGCCTTTTATGCAGGTTTCTTGCAAGAAGCATATAGTTGGATTATGTTCTTTAATCCATATTGTGAGTCTATGCCTTTTAATTGGGGAGTTTAGACCTTTGTCATTCAAATGTTATTGAGAGATGATTTTTGTTTCTTGTCACTTTGAGTTATATTTTCTGTAGTATATCTTTTCATCCTTTTACCTTTAACTTATGGATATACTTGCCTTTAAGGTGGGTTTCTTGCAAGCAGCATATAGTTGTATTATTATGTTCTTTAGTCTACCTTGCCAGTCTATGCCTTTTAATTGGGGAGTTTAGACCTTTGTCATTCAAATGTTATTATTGAGAGATGATTTTTGTTTCCTGTTTTTGAGTTATATTTATTGTTTTATATAGTGTTATTTCTTATTTGCTTAGTTGCCTAGTTGGTGGAATTCATCCCTTCTCTCATTCTGGTATTTAGTTCTTTTTTCTTCTTTGTGTTTTATTTCTTTATGTATTTTCTCTAGTGTTGACTTGGTAGTCATGAATTCTTTTAGTTTCTGCTTGTCTTGGAAGGTTTTGATTTTTCTGCCAAGTTTGCATGATATCTTTGCTGGATATAACAGTAGAGAAGAATGTGATTGCTTTTGATGATGGTTTTCTGCAATCACTGGCTGGACAAGATTCTGCTTCTTTTTTGTTGGAGTTGGTCTCAGAGCTGCTGCCAGCCCCAGTGTCGGTTCACCAAGATGGCACCCGCTTCTGTTCTCCCCTCACCAGGTGAGATGCTTGGAGCTCTTTTCAGTTCTCTGCTCTCTGTGTCACCTCCAATTCAATCACATTTCAACTGTCTTTCTTCTGTTGAGTTCTGACTGCTTTTCTACTCTTGCTAAGAAGTGGTTTTCCTGCTGGTTGAGTTCCAAGTCTTGGAGCAACTGAAATGCACTATCTTCTCTATTCTGACATTTTAATCTCTGTTCTATTATTAACAACCAAAATTTCACTTAAATTCAGTTTTTTTTTATCACAGACATGTTTATGGAAACATTATTGTTCTGAATGCTTTGATAAGTATGGTTCAATCTGAGTTCATCAAAGCATGATTTCAATTATGCTAAGATTTATATTCCCTTCAGGTGCCAACCCCAAATAAAGTTGTCCTCCTTCTGCAAACTGTAACTTAAATGTCAGACATATGACTAACTTCCCTATTTTAAGCTGAAAGTTGATGAGAGATATTATTATGCAAATGTGGAATGAGTAACTAAATCAAAAACAAAGAGAAGTTCCTCAATAGGAGGTGACCCATTCTTGATCTCAAGCATTAATGCCTATGAACTTCCTAGACATCTTTTTAAAAGACATATTTTTCTTCATAGTTCTGGGTGTGGTTCTAGAGTTGCTGTTGTTTTTTAATTCTCTAATTGGCATATTGTAATTATACATCATAGTGAGATTCAAAGCGATACATACATTCATGCAGCACTTGGTGTGTTTCCCTCTGGCTTCCATCCCACTCCCCTCTCTCATCCCATACATGCTAGTGAGATTTGTAGTGATACCTTTATATATTTGAAGTGTTTCCTTAATTAGTTCTCCTGTTTCTCTTCCCACCTCCCTTCCCCAATGCCCTTCCACTATTCTATTGGTCTCTCTCCTCATTTATCTGAAGTCCCCTTTGTTTCCTTTTTTCTATCTTCCACATATGAGACAAAACATACAACCTTGATTTAATGGGACTGGCTGATCTTACTTAGCATAATTTCCTCTAGTTTTACTAATTTTCCTGAAAATGATATAATTTTGCTCTTCTTTATGGTTGAGTAAAATTACACTGTGTATATATACCCCATTTTCTTTTTCCATTCATCTGTTAACACACATCTAATTTGGTTCCATAATTTGGCTATTGTGAACTGTGCTGTCCTTATTTAAACAAGGTAATCCTAATGGATGCTTGCCACCCATACAGCTTTCATCACTGGTGAACTTAAATTATGAGAGACCCTTGATCATTAGACAAGCCGAAAATGGTAATTGTGACTGCCCTGAAGAGGAAGTGGAAGGAAGGAGCCAGACAGGCAGGGGAGGTTCACATCTGTGGGATTGGATAGGGCCTGGGAGGTATGTCAGGGACTTTTTTCTTTACCCCAGTTTAAAGGAAAGCAAGTGATAAATTATGAACATGAGAGTAACCTGTCCAGTATTTTTTAACCACAAACAAAACAACTTTTTAATGAAAATTCATTCAGAAAAATAAAACTTAATATGCATATTTATCATATTCATATATTATACCTGAATATTTACATGTAACTAATTCCATAGTAAAAGAATTTTGCTTTTGTTTTTGTGGTCCTAGGGACTGAACCCACAACCTACTGCATGCTTGCAAGTGCTTTGCTATTGAGCTATACCCCCAGCCTGTTAAAAGATTTTCCAATGAAGCGCTTAGCCTTCCTTAGGTTCATGGCTGAAAAGATAGGAGGAAAACAAATGCATCCTTTTTGAAATGATTTTTCATCAATTGCCTTGATTGCTCACAATTTTGTTAGTATAAGTAGAGAAAAATAATGCAGATAAAAGACATGTCATTGTAAAAATAGCAAAAGTATGGAATTATCAGCCTGATATGCAGATATACCCATCCACATGAATAAAACTTAGCTTATACTGCTCCCTTAAATTTTTTGTGTCATTTTCCTTTAACTCATTTTGTTGTTTGGCTTTGATTATGAAAGGTTTGGAGTGATGCTTTCAGTATGGGTAATCTTTTCAGTTTCATTCATTTTAATGAGTGAGTCATATATACTATTATGATTCTTTTTGCAGTTTACTGATGATTAACATTATCCAGTATGTTTTTGTATACTCATTTGACATCTATATCTTGAGTTTTGAAGTGTATATTTGGATATTTTGCCTATTCTTTTGTGTTTGTGTTTCTGGGGACTGAATCCAGTGGCTCATGAAAACTGGAAATGTCCTCTACCACTGAGCTATACACTACAACCATTTTGCCCATTTTCTAATCGGGTCATTATTTTTATAATTATTGATTTTGAAATTCCTTTAAATATTCTATGTATAAAACTTATGTCAGATACATGATTTGCAGATATTTTATCTGGTAAATTGATTGCCTTCTCCTTCAACAAAATAACACATTGGTCTGTTCCACTGGTGACCTTGTGCACTAAGGAGAAAGCTGAAGACAGCAATCTCTGATGCCCTTGTGAAACTGCCAGACAAAAACTTACCTTCTAAAACATTCCTAACATAATGCTTTACTTCTATAGCTAGAGACAAACAAGAACTTGATAACCTAATTATAACCTTGTAAACATAAAAGGAAGAGCTGAATTTTTTTCAGGGAATTGACTCTCTTGCCTTTTCCCCTCTCACCTCTTCAAGATCAAACATAAAGTTTCTAGAGCATTCTTTTATCACATCATCTCAAGCATGCTGGTACAAAGCCCACCAGACAGACATTCAGAGGCCTTCTACTTCAGTGAAATTTTTAACAATCCAGTGATGTGTGACATATCAAGACATATCTTCTAAGCTAAAGCATAAGTTGCTGCATCTGGACTCTCAAACAACCAAAGAAGAGGCACAAATCCTAATGAGCTCTTAGGACTTGGGGGCCATTTATTACCCATTTGGGTGTATTACAAAAACTCATTTACCTGGTGACCAGGAGAGATTTGTAAGAAGAATCCAAAGAGGAGAAGGCTATACAGCCAGTTTTGCTCTGCCACATAGGTCATAGGATTCAGCATCTAGGGGTGCTTAAGTGGTAATGGTATGTGAGAATGCTGTTTAGAGCCTGTGATGGACTTCCATAGGTGGATTACAGGGTGGACCCTGAGAATTCTTAGGCAAAGATCCTTCATCTTTCTTTTTCCATTATCCATTCTTGCTCTATTCCATTCTAAAAACAGATAGATAAATTCACACATCAATATACATGAATGGAAGAAGAGAAAGAGAAAGAAAGAAAGAAAGAAAGAAAGAAAGAAAGAAAGAAAGAAGAAAGAAAGATCTTTGTTTATTTGGAGAACCTTGACTAATACATATAATGCAATTCTCATTATAATTTAATAAATGTCTTTTTTCCTTCTGGAAATCAAGGGAAATGCTGTGATACAAGTTTGAAAGTGTTAGCTATTGGCCTCATATAAGTACCACATGCAAGGTACCTTCTCAAAATTGGTGTACTTTGTGTAGCAAATTGAACATATTTTATATATATTTTTAGAATAATTATCCAAATATTGATCCACCTCAACAATGAACTTTTTATGATTGATAGAGATCCCTCTTGTGTTAGCTTTTCCTTGCTCTGATGAAAATACATGACAAGAAAAATTTAGAGGAGAAAAGGTTTATTTAGCTCATGGCTTCATAGGTTCAGTCCATGGTTAGCAGGTTCCATGGAAAAAATACCATGGGGGAAGGGTGTGGCAGAGGAAAGCTATGACACATGGAGGCAGAGAGAGAGAAAGAGAGAGAGAGCATACAAAGCGGTCTAGGGAGATTATAAGCCATTCCAGGACTGACTCTATTGACCTAATTCTTCTAACTAGGTTCAAACCCCCTGTAGTCCATTTAGCTCTTAATGGATTGATCCATCAATCAATGGATTAAAACATTAAATGGATCAACCCCATGATGATGTCAGAATCTTCATAATTCAAACATTGCCTAAAAGCTCCACCTGTGAACCTTGCTGCATCAGGGTTCATGCTTTCAACATAGGAGCTTTAGGATGGATATTTCAGATCTAAATCATAATATCTCTCATTACTTTATTTAAATTTGACCCTAGAGTTTTGATTGGCTATTGTTTCTTCTCTCCACACTTAAATGCACCAAGATGAGACTTTCTAGAATTCCCAGCCAAATAGCCCATGGAAATCCTGTGAATTAAGCTGAACTTGTCTAGGCTGAGAAATGGCAGACCCTTCCTTCATGGAACTCAGTGGCTCCAACCTGCCTTGTCAAGACCACTGGTAATCTCTAGACCAACCAATGAAATTGCCCTGTGAACTCCTGTGGATGCAGCTGAACTTGCCAGGACCACGAAACTACAGAAACCATTACAGTGGAAGCGTTCCTGGCAAAAAGGAATTGCATGGCAACAAACAAACTCAAGGGTTCTGTGTGTTTGCAAATCATCCCTGAGGAGGTGAGGTCAGGGGCTATAGTCAGACACAGCAGAAACTTGATTTATCAGAAAGTCCCTAGGGACACTCTAGCAGGCAGGACCTAGGATGGGCAGTTTGCCCCACCACTTCTGGGTCTCCAGGGATCACCTCAGGATGACAAGCAGGCTGTCTGTGGGGTGAAATAACTCAGCCAACAATACTGCAAGATAAGAAGGCTATGAACTCTTGCACAGCAGTTACTAGGCTCCACAAGTACCAAGATGGATGGTCAACAAAGTTTCACATGATCACAGCAGCAGTGTCCCTGGGGCTAAATAACTGAGCCACCCAAGTCCCAGGCTCAGAACAATAAAATCTTTCCCTTCTAGAGGTTTTGCCCTGAAAGCAGGAAGGCCAGGGGCCAGCAGGGTTTCATGTGACCACAACTAGTGGGGAAAAAGCAGTGTCTCTGGGCCAATTTGATAGATAGCCACTCTGCAGGCTGGAAATGCAACACTCTCTCAACTGGAAATTTGTACCCAGTGATCACACATGCCAGTGAGAGACACTAATCCATGTGATCACAACCAGCAAATCAATGGTGGTGTCCCTGGACCATTACAATTCAGCCAGCCATTCCACAAGCTTGGAACATAGTAATTTCTAGTCCTGCTGAGCATATTCCCAGTGAGCACTGAGGCTGGAGGTCAGCACTTTGCAGGGTTTCACAGGTTTTCAACAAGCAGAACAGTGGTGGTGTCTGTGGGGCATTAAATCCCAACCAATAGGCTGTAGGTTCTGAATGGAACATCATGGTCTCTGGCCCTGATGAGTTTGGGACCGGAGAGGACAGAGGCCTACAGCCAATCAGAAACCCCTGCTTGCCTGCACTGACAAATAACTATATCCCATTAAAGAGGTTCTGGGGGACTAACTCAAAAGTATGATTATATGACAACATTCATTGAGGATAATATATACTCCAAGCTTAGGCCTTATTTTAAAAGGATAACAAATAGGCACAGGACTCCCTCACAAAGAAGAAGAGGATGCAAAGACATTAGACATACAAATCTGAGAATTCCAAAAACATGATAATGATGACTAAGGAGGAAAGAATAAGGGACATGAATACTGAGCTGCAGAAAATGCCAGAAGGAGAATTCAGAATGTTGATTTTCCATGTAATCAAAGACATTAGGAATGAAATCAGAGTAGTTTATAGCATATGAAAGAACATATGAATAGAGAAATTGAGGCCCTAAGTAAGAAAGAAAACGAGGCTCTGAAAAAATGAATTAAAGACCTCAGTAGAAATCAGGAAAAGGAGACAATAAATGAATTAAAGACCTCAGTAGAAATCACCTCTGGTAGATTATTCCACTTGGAAAATAGAGTCTTATTCTTGGAAGATAGTCCATTCAAAACTGACCACACAATTAACAATGTAGAGAAAACAATAAAGCAACAGGACCAGAATATTTAAGAAATATGAGATAATGTGAAACGACCTAGCTCATGGATAACAGACATTGAAGAAGGTCTAGAAACACAAGACAAGGGCATTAGAAACCTCTTCAGAGAAATCATATCAGAGAATTTCCCAAACAGAAAACAATTTGGACAGAATAAGGAAAAATCAAAGACCTTTTCCAATGCACATAATAATCAAAGTGATTAACATAGATGTCAACAAAAGAATCATATGATCATCTCAATAGGTGCTGAAAAAGCATTTGACAAAATCCAACACCCATTCATGTTAAAAGCACTGCCGAAAATCTGAATAGAAGGAACTGAATAGAAGAATAAAAGACTCAGAATGGCCAAAGCAATTCTCAGCAATAGGAACCATGTAGGAGGCATCATAATTCATGACTTCAAATTATACTACAGAGCTTATAGTAAAAAATACAGCATGGTATTGGCACAAAAGCAGACACATAGACCAATGGAACAGAATAGAAGATACAGAAACAAACCAACAAACATAGCCAATTGATTTTTTGATGGAGGTGCCAAAAACATATATTGGAGAAAAGACCAGCCTTCAACAAATGGTGGAAAAATGAAATTGAATCCCCATTTTCAGCAACTAAGCAAAGAAGAACAAACACTACCTCAAACAGAAAATAAAACTGAAAGTGTTAGGAATTAAAACTCATCTCTCAATTATTGCACTGAATATAAATGGCCTCAACAACCCAATCAAAAGACATAAGGTGTCAAAATGGATTAAAAATCACAATCCATCTATATGCTGCCTGCAAGAAACATAGCTTACAATTAAAGATACTCATTAACTAAAGGTGAAAGGATGGAGCAAGGTAATCCATGCTAATGGAACTCAAAATCAAATAGGAGTAGCAACTATGATATCAGACAAATTAGACTTTAAACCTAAACTTATCAGAAGAGACAAAGCAGGTCATTTCTTACTGGTAAGAGGAACAATTCAACAAGAGGTTATAACGATAGTCAATATTTATGCCCAAACATAGATGCAGCCATTTTCATAAAAGAAATTCTTCATGACATTAAATCACACATACATTCCAATACAATAACATTGGGAGATTTCAACACCCCTCTCATACCACTAGATCGATCTTCAAGACAAATGGTCAATAAAGATGCCTTAGACCTAAGGAACAACATAAACCAAATGGACCTACTAGACACATACAGAATATTCCACCCAACTACAGCTGAATTCACATTTTTTTCAGCTGCACATGGACCTTCTCTAAAATAGACCATATCATAGGCAACAAAGTGAGTATTAGCAAATTAAAAAAATGTGATATAATCCCCTGCATCTTTTCAGACCATAATGGAATGGAACTAGAAATCAACTATAAGAAGACCCAGAGTAACCTCATAAATACGTGGAGACTGAACACCACACTGCTGAATGAGGAATGGGTGAGAGAAGAAATAAGGGGAGAAATTAAGAAATTCCTAGAAACAAACAAACAAACAAAAAAACAGAGACACAACATACCAAAATCTCTGGGACATTCTGAAGGCAGTATTAAGAGGGAAATTCATAGCACTGAGTGCTCACATAAGAATAACAGAAAATCAACAGATAAATAACCTAATGACACACCTCAAAGCCCTTGAAAAACAGGAACAGTCTAACCCTAAAGCCAGTAGAAGACAGGAAATTATTAAAATCAGAGCAGAAATCAATGAAGTAGAGAATTAAAAAAATGCAAAAAATCAACAAAACTAAAAGCTGGTTCCTCAAAAAAATAAACAAGATAGATAAACTACTAGACATTCTAACCAAAAGAAAGAAAGAATCAACCCCAATAACTATAATATATGAAATAGGTGATATTACCACCAACAGCATAAAAATACAGAGGATTATCAGAAACTACCTTGAAAAACTATACTCCAACAAATGGAAAACCTAGAAGAAATTGACAAAAATTCTGGACACGTACAACCTTCCTAAGTTTAATCACAAAGACAATGAAAATTTAAACCAACCAATAGCAATCAAAGAGATTGAAGCAGCAATAGAGAGCCTACCATCAAAGAAAAGCCCAGGACCAGATGGTTTCCCAGGTGAATTTTATAAAACCTTTATAGAAGAACTAATCACAATACTCCTCAATCTATTCTGTTAAATAGAAAGAAATGGGACTCTCCCAAATACATTCTATGAAGCCAACATCTCATTAATACCAAAACCAAATAAAGACAGATCAAGGAAACTGCAGACCTATATCACTGATGAACTTAGATGCAATACTTCTAAAAGAATACTAGCAACGCACATTCAAAACCACAGCAAGACAATCATACACCATGACCAAGTCAGGTCCATCCCAGGGATGCAAAGCTGGTTCAACATATAAAAAACAATCCATGTAATCCACTACATAAACAGAACTAAAGACAAAAATCACATGATCATTTCAGTAGATGCTGAAAACGCATCTGACAAAATCCAACACCCATTCATGATAAAAACACTGCAGAGAATAAGAATAGAAGGAACATACCTCAACATCATAAAGGCAATATACAATAGGCCTACAGTCAACATCATGATAAATTGTGAAAAACTATGATAGTTCCCCTTAAAAATGAAAACAAGACAAGGATGTCCACTATCACCACTTCTTTTCAATATAATACTAGAGTCTCTAGCCAGAGCAATAAAGCAAGAGAAGGAATTCAAAGGAGTGCAAATCGGAAAAGAAGAATTGAAAGTATCTCTATTTGCAGATGGCATATTATACTTAGAAGACCCAACAAACAACCAAAAGGCTTATAGAACTGATCAACAAATTCAGCAAATTTTCTGGATACAAAATCAATCTTAAAAATCAGAAGATTTTCTATATGCAAACCACAAATCCAATGAAAGAGAAATAGAGAAAACATTTCAACTCACAATATTACCCAAAACAATAAAATAATTAGGAATAAACCTAACTAAGGAGGTAAAATACCTCTACAAGGAAAATTATAAAACACTGAAAAAAGAATTTGAAGAAGATCTTAGATGTAAAGATCTCCCATGCTCTTGGATAGGTAGAATAAATATCAAAATGGCCATTCTTCCAAAAGTGATCTACAGATTCAATGCAATACCCCTTCAATTATTAAGGTTATTCTTCACAGACATAGAAAAATCAGTCCTTAATTTCATTTGGAACAACAAAAAAACCCAGAATAGCCAAAGTAGTTCTCAGCAATAAGAACCATGCAGGAGGCATCACAATATCTGACTTCAAACTATACTACAGAGCCATATTAATAAAAACAGTATGGCAATGGCACAAAAGCAGACACATAGACCAATGGAGCAGAATAGAAGACTCAGCAATAAATCCACACACCTACAGCCAAAACGTGCCCTGGTAAAAAATGTCTCTTCAACAAATGGTGTTGGCAAAACTGGTTAACCACATGCAGAAAAATGGAAATAAACCCCACTTTCTCACCCTGCACAAGAGTCAGTTCAAGATGGATCAAAGATCTGGAAATTAAACCAGAGACATTGCAACTACTTGAAGAGGGTATAAGTCCAACTCTTCAACACATAGGCACAGGTAAAATCTTCCTCAACAAGACCCAAAAGGCACAAGAAGTTAAAAAGAGGATCAATACCTGGGATTGCATTAAACTGAAAAGCTTCTATGCAGCAAAGGAAATCATCAAGAACCTCAACAGAGCCAACATAATGGGAGAAGATTTTTGCTAGCTACTCCTCTGATAAAGGACTAATATCTAGGATATACAGAGAACTCAAGAAACTCACCACTAAAAAAACAAACAACCCAATCAAAAAACGGGCAAGTGAACTAAATACACTTCACAAAAAAAAGAAACACAAATGGCTAATAAATGTATGAAGAAATGTTCAAAATCATTAGTAATCAGAGAGATGGGAGGGGTGAAGAGGGAAATACCCTCATGCCAGGATGTACATACACAAACTTATCAAAGTCAACTAATACGCTGAGCACAAGAAGGAGGGAAGGGGAAGGGAAAGGGTGGATAATGGGAGGGCTAATTGACAGATGTGTGCATGTATACTTTTACCACCCTGAAACCCATCAAGATGTATGATTACAATGCACCAAGAAATAAAAAAGTAACATATTATCCAGAGATGGAAACTGAAACAAAAGAGGTTAATCACTAAAAACAAATAACCCAATCAAGAATTGGGCAATTAAACTAAATAGACAATTCACAAAAGAAGAGATACAAATGACCAATAAATACATGAAAAATATGGCCATCATCATTAGCAATTAGGGAGATGAAAATCTAAACTACACTGAGAATCCATCTAATCCCAATCAGAATGCCAATCACCAAAAAGTCAAACAACATTAATTGATGTCAGGGATGTGGGGAAATAGGAACTCTTTACTGATGGTATTGCAAATTAGTGTAGCCACAATGAAGATCAGTGTGGAGATTCCTGAGAAAATTGGGAATGGATCCATCATATGACCTAACTATACCACTCCTGGACATTTTTCCAAAGGGACTTAAATCAGAATATTATAGTAATATACACATATCCATGTTTATAGCAATAAAATTCACAATAGCCAAATTATGGAACCAACCTACCTGTCCCTCAACAGATGAATGGATTACAAAAATATGGGATATACAATGGAATTCTACTCAAAAATAAAAAATAAAATTATGTAATTTGCAGGAAAATGGATGGACCTGGAGAACATTATGTTAAGTGAGATTAGCCAGTCACAGAAAGTGAAGGGTCACATGTCTCCTTTCATATATGGAAACGAGGGTGTAATTGAGATACCAGAGGGACTTCAGATAATGGAAGAGAAACTCCAGTAGAGTGAGGGATGTGGTCTAGGGGAAGGGGTGGAGGATCAATGAAGGAATCAACTTCATTGTCATTATGCACATTTAAGTGCTATTTGCATGTATGTCAATCTCACTATGAATGGCATTATGATGTGTGACTACAATGTATGAATAAAAGTATTAAAAACATAAATTATAAAGAGATCCAGTGTATAAAAGACAAAAATCATTAAAATGCTAAAGACTTGTACTGAACCAGAGAAAATAAAATTATTAGATAATTAATATAAAGATCAGTATGGGTGAAGGGACCATGACCCATAATGTGTTTTCTGACAGACTAATTGCTAAACTCTGAGAACAAAGGGCTGGCCTTGAGTGGAGCTGAGAAATTCTGAAGAAAGGAATTAGTGAAACTTGGAACCTTGTTCAGTGACTTGGAGTTCTAGCAGAAAAGCTGAGGGTCTAGTGTCCTTGTAGATTATTGTATGAAGTTTATCTAGTTCTTGTTCCCCCAAGCTTTTCTCATTAAGTTACTTTTATATTTACACATGAAGACTTCTTTGTTGTAATAAGACAGTAAGACCTCTATTGCCTATCTAAGTTGATATATTCTTAATAAAGTTAGAATGGTAACTCCAACTCTCCTCACCTGTGTGTGTGTGTTTCTCAATTGAAGATCACCTTTCTCTAAAAAGATAGATATGTAGAAGTGTAACAGACCATACATATGGTGACTCTGATATGATCTTTGGCTTTGGCAAGAAGGGTGAGTACAATAATGGGGATTTCCTTGTAGGGAAGAGACCCTGCTGGACAGGGTATCCTTGCCCAAGAAAAAACGTGTTAAAACTGGATCCAGGAACAAAAGTTACATTTTAAAACTTTACAACAACTTTTAAAGGGCCCAAGCTCATAACCCTCCTGAGGGTAAATTTTCTCCTCCTCTTCCTCCTCCAGAATAACGATCCTGTTTGCTCATAGAAAAAAAAAAGTTTTCTTTACCACCTCCAATGGCTTTCCATCTACCACTTCTCCCTTATGGAGACTTCTATAGATCGGAGCCCATAGTGGATGCCTGCTTATGAGAAGCTACTATTGTCAAAATAAACAAGCAAACAGTGGTAATGTCTGATGTAGACTCTATCTCATGGTGAGAAGTAATCACCTAAAACTGTTTGTTTTAGTGTCACTCATGATTGGTGGACCCTGCCCCAGGCATCCCTTATTATGGGGGTTCCATGTTGGTGTCTTTTATTTTATAATCTATTACTCACTAGCACAAAACAGATGTCTGTAATGATTTGTATTTTAATATCTGAAATTTTAAATCTAAAACTATGCTTAGTATCCTGCCTGTAAAAATAAGATGCCTGGCAATTGCTTCAGCTGTATGGATGTTATCTATTAAAGAAACAGTTGCTACAGCAGTCATAGAGATAATGACAACTGCTGAAACAATAAAGGCTATACGGGTAGCTAGAAACCCTTTAAGTCTGATCTGTTTTAAAGATTCTAAAAGAATGTGTAAACTATGCTCTTAAGTCCAAGTGTAATTAAGCTGCACAGGGAGCCAAATTGCAGCTTTATTACACATACAAAATTTTTTATCTTACTTTTTACAAATTATCTACAACTGTTTTAAAACCTCTGTGACTTCCTTAAACTTTTGATTTTTGTTTTTATCATTTTTTCTCTATAGAATAACTGACTCATTTAGAAAAAATCTTGCCATACAAAATCCTTTTTTATCTAAAAGCATTTTCTTTTTTAACTTTTTTTAAATTAAAATACATTTTTATACCTACAAAGATCTTTTATCTACTGGGATTTTTATATTTAAAACAATTTTTATAAAAACTTTTAATTGAGATAAATTATCTTTTTAGGTAAGATAAAATACTTTGTTTTTAATAATTGTTAATCAAAAATAGCCTAATTTTTTAAATTTTATATAGAGACTAACATATTAATTAAAATTTTAACTATTAATAATGTAGGTTTAATGTTCAGAGGAAGGCAATTTTAAACTGTTTCTTAAATATATGAAAAATATATATTTGATAGACTCAAATATATTGTCTTTTGTTGATGTTAAGAAGCCAAGAATACTTTATATTTATCTATTGATGTTTAGCACTTTAACTTTCTTATACACAATTTATATTTTTGAAGATATTTTAAAATTTTCTCACAAATGTTACTAATGAATTAGAAATGCAAGTGGAAATTGATAGAGGAATCATGGCTAGACTACAAGCTCTGGAAACAGCTGTAAAGTGGTTAGGAAAACAACAAACTAATATGGTTGCATGGTTACAATTGAAATGTAATTGGCAATTTACTAAACTTTGTGTTACTGCTCTCCCATTTAATAATTCCTATGATAATTGGTAATCAGTAAAGAAACATTTACTTGGGGGTTTCAATACATCCCTCCATGACAATGTTGGTTATTTATAAAATCAATTATACAATCAGTTGCAAATTATTCATATACAGTTCTCTCAATATACCTTTCAATATATTTAACAAGGGTTTTATTGGTTAAACCCTGATAATTTGCTCTCTGGCCTTAATATTAGAATTTTCATTATTGCTAGAATTGTCTGTTTATTATTTCTACTATGTATAGGGATTATCTGTGCCATTTGACAGTTATGCCAACAAGTTGATGAACAACGTCAAACTCTAATTATGTCGGGTCTGTTAGTAGATGCACAGTTGACTATGTTCCTTGCCTCTGTACTTAATTAAACAGGGGGAGATGGAGGGATCCTGACCCATAATGCGTTTTCTTTTTTTTTTTTTGCGGTACCGGGGATTGAACGCAGGGGCATTCTACCTCCGCACTACACCCCTGGCCCTATTTTTTTATACTTTACTTTGAAACCGGGTCTCACGAAGTTGCAGAGGGCCTCACTAAGTAGAGAGAGAGAGAGAGAGAGAGAAAGAGAGAGAGAGAGCTGAGGCTGGCCGCGAACCCGGATCCTCCGGTCTCTGCCTCCCAAAGTACTGGGATTACAAGTGTGCGCCACCACGCCCGGCTCCATAATGTGTTTTCTGACAGGCTAATTGCTAAACTCTGAGAACAAAGGGCTGTCCTTGAGTGCAGCTGAGACATCCTGAAGAAAGGAATTAGTGAAACTTGGAGCCTTGCCCAGTGACTTGGAATTCTGTCTAGCAGAAAAGCCATGGGTCTAGTGTCCTTGTAGATTATTGTATGAAGTTTATCTAGTTCTTGTTCCCCAAAGCTTTTCCCATGAAGTTACTTTTATATTTATACATGAAGACTTCTTTAATAACACAGTAAGACCTCTTTTGCCTATATAAGTTGATCTATTCTTAATAAAGTTAGAGATGTAAGAATCCCTCTCTTCTCTCTGTGTGTGTTTCTCAATCAAAGATCACCAATCTCTAAGAGGATGGACATGTAGAAGTGTAATGGACCATAACATATGGGAGATCTTTCAAAGTGGTGTAACATCACAGTAAAAGGATTATGTTTGAATTACAGAAGGTTAATCTAAATACAAAACCTTCATGAACTAAAGCATAAAGACAGCTACAAATGATGAAACTACTAGCTGGATGTGTAGTCTATTGGTCATGTTCACTGGGTAAAGTAAAGGTTGGCATATACCATATACTATTTTAACACTTTAAAGTATTAGTTTATTTAATTTTGCATAAACCCTGTTAGTAGGTACTATTGCTATCCTAATTTAGACAACTGAAGGATATGTAATATAAAAAGTCACCCTGGAAAAAGTGTAGCCCTGGCATGTATTTTGAGGTGGTGGGGCCAGATCCCACACTTTTAACTGCTACCCTATGCTGCCTCTATATGACTATCATGTTTTCATGAGGAGAAGGAAACACAGATAGTAAAGGGAAAAAAATCACAGTGTGGTTGTGGACAAGTTAGTGTGTGCATGAAAGGAACAGGGGTGAAGAGAGTGGCCTAACAGTGGATGGCTGATCAGGCTCATGGAGGGGAGTGGTGCTGGTGAGGCAGGGCAGAGGACCTGGGAACAGGAGGGATTAAAAAAGGCCATCTGTATCACCTTCTGTGAAGTGGGGGGAGGTGATAAGGGGTGAGAGACCAGTGGGTGCCAGGAGATCAGGGCCCACCTGCCCACAAGATAACAGTTGAAATTAAGGATTGAAATTTGTCAAAAGGTCTTGGTCCCCTAAGGCCTAATTCTGATCAAACATAAATGAGCAGATGGGGAACCTCAATCAGGTTTAAAAGCCCACCACCCAAGAGCTTTGGTAGTTACTTTCTATCAGGGACCTTCCCCATCCCTGTGTGTGGGAAGGGGGCGTTGTTTTGTCTTCTATCTTTCCTTAACTTAATAAAATTTTATATTTCTATACCCTTCATTAGTCCTTGGACTTCATTCATTGGAATCCACTGGACAAGAACTCAATAGGGGGAGACACCCTGGCAACACTGGTCCAGCCCCCTGTCTTTCTTCTTATCTCACTGTGTGGCTGAGGCTGCAATTGGCCTTGCCTACAGGCTTTTTCTTTTCCTGGAAACATTCAGTTGATTGTTTTTCCATAAGATCCTGTGAGCTCTTTGCAGATATTTTAATATTTCATGGGCTTATATATTTTAGGTGATAGGTGGTTCACATTTCACCCACTTGCTACATAAACCATGAGAATTAGAGCTTAGTATAAAACTGAACAGTTCCTTGATACGTCAAATCCTGTTGATAAGAAATAACAGAAGTGAGTAAATGTCATTACCCAGGTCTTGCATAGCTTCTTGTTCACCCAGAAGTTATAGATTAGTGGCTCTCACTCTTAGTTATCATGACAAAGCAAACAAATTGGAATCTCTAGGGGTTGGTCACATGATTTTTATAAACCCTGCCAGTATAGCCAGTATCAATAGCCGGAGACAATTATCTGAAACTTGTCAGGCCTCTGGAAAGTTTAATTGATCAAGTATGGGAACATTCCTGTACAACTGCTATGATGATTAAATTTTCAAAATGATAACTTTATGGATGGTTTATCCACTTTCCTATGAAGTCTTTCATCTTCATTTCTCCATGTTTTTGATGAGACAAAGGGATGAATATCAACATGTATGCTTTATAATGCATTTTTTTAGGCAGTGATTCTCAATGCTGGTAGAATATTAGAATTGCCTGGGGTGCCTTCAAATTAAAGATTCCCTGGCACAATCCCAGATTTTTTAAATCAGACTCTCCGGAGATGGGACTCAACTGTGTGTTTTAACTCCCCAGGTGATTACAATGTACAGCTCAGGTTGAAATAAATGATTGGGAAGGAAAATAAAATCTTCAGATAATTCTTGATTCCTTTACTATTTTTGAGGTGCCACAAGGCTGTGAATCTGGTAGTGAACATAAACCTGTATTTTGTGAGAAAAGAAATGCACTCAAGAAAAATTATAGAGGATGCCAATTTCTTTCAAATGGTCACCAGATAATTCTTCTGGGAAGATGGGCTATGCATATCCACCTAGACACAAGGTATAATTATTTATTACTATTCCCCTTGTCTTCTTAGATTCCCATATTTTGGCAGGTATTTTATTTGTGTTGGACTGCTCTCCATTTTCAGCTATATTATGGAGTAGTGTACTCAATCTATTGAATATCAATTTGCCATTATTAGTTATCCTAGGTAACTCACACATACCTAGAGTAACCTCTAACCTCTGTGTAATATTTACAACTGGCAACTTAAGTAGAAGAGATGCCACTAATAAGTTTTTTTTTTTTTTTTACTTTAGGACCTCCTTGTCAAACTTCAGTGTTTATAGGCCTGAATGGATTGAAATCAGCATGTCACTGTGGGCCTGAGATTCTACTTTTTCCTAATAATCCCAGATGATTCTGATGAAGGTGGGCATTGAGAGTTAAAACACTACAACTGTAGACATCATCATCACCTTAGATTTTGAATTACAATTTCTTCTTAATGAGAAGCCTCACATTTAAATATTATTCGATGGCTTTAATTTATCTTATTTGATACATCTAAATTATCTTACTCGAGGCAGCTAGAGTAGTAGAAAAGTCACAGGAAGCGAGAATCCCTGTTACTGTCTTAAGTCTCAAATGAGGCTAAAAGTGATCACAATAGGTTCCAGTAAATCTGTTAGTGCAAAGAGAAAAGGACATAAAAATAATAAGTATTTGATGCTAATTTTAATGGACAATGTCTTAATTTTTCACTTGTAAATCGGGGCTAACAATACGCACATGTATTCAGGTTTATCTGATCAGGTGATTTTGACAATATGGAGTCAATTACAGAATATAAATCCCTATGTAACATTTTTTATTTTTATAAGTAAGCTAAGATCCAACTTTCCCAAAATTATATAAGCAATAAAAGACCAAGCTAACAGGAGAACTCCTGTCACAAACTGCCTTATCACAGATGCCAACAGAACTGCTCTAGACTAGTTTGCATTGTATCATGGTGTGTGAGGAGTGTTCGGTGCTTCAATATTATGAGAAATTAAAGAGTTTTTTTTTTTGACGGTACTGGAGATTGAACCCAGGGGCATTCTACCTCTGGGCTACACCCCCAGCCCTATTTTTTTTTATTCTTTATTTGGAAACAGTGTCTCACTAAGTTGCAGAGGGCCTTATTAAGTAGCTGAGGCTGTCCGCGAACCCGGATCCTCCAGTTTCAGCCTCCCAAGTACTGGGATTACAAGCATGCACCACCATGCCCGGCTAAAGAGTTTTATATGAGTGAAATTTTGTTGAAAGTTAAATGTTGAAACACAAGGCATATCATTTCAATTATGATTCTTAATTTTTCCATTAAAAGGGATTTTAAAAATTATACAGAGAATACTTTAAAAACATGTATTGGTAAAATCTGTCTTTGAGAGAACAATTTCAAAATGCACTATTGACCCATATCAGTATTTCCTGGAAAAACTAATTAAATCACTTAACATAGAAAAATCAACTTATAAACTTTGAAAAACAGGAATCATTGCCTGACAGAATTTGGAGGAATATGTAATTTAAATGATTTATCTTTTTTGTTTCAAAGAAGACTGTCACAAATGTTGATTGACAAATATTGATTGACTACCAATTGATATTATTGCTTATTGTATGAAATACACATAAGAATGACAACGCCTACATATAAAAATGGCTATGTTTATTACCCTGGTTTCATGTGACTTGGAAATGTGTGACTTAGGTAGTTAGAGTGGGGCCCAAGGGATATCTCACCCTGACCACTAGAAGATGTCACTGCAAGATATGCAGAAAGGGGTGTAGCTGGGCTGAGCACACCTTATTAGAGGGTCATAGAAGAACCCAGGCTCAAGAAGAGTATAACAACCCCAGCTGAAGCACAGACAATGAGGAACTCTCCAACTCACACAGACTCTATGTCAGTCCATGTGTCCTCCCATCATGTGAACAGGACTCTGCACCCCCACAGTGTACAAGCCTGAGGACCCCAATTGTGACCAAACCCTCCATCTGTCCTGACCAGACGAGGCTGAATACTGACTTGTTCTTGGTCCCAGGACGACAGAGGCAGGACAGACCTAAGCCCGGATACTCCATCCCCACTCCACAAAGAAACCTGGGGACACCCTGTAGCTGGAAATGGAATTGCTGGATGGACTGCTGGAAGGAAGGGTGAGAACCCCCCAAAGGCCCATAGTTAGAGTTTGTTGCAATGCACTAAGTGGCTCCAGCCAGAATCTAGGTATCGAGTCTGTCATATGTCGCACCTCTAGTGGGATTCCTAGGAATTCTCACTCATTTCAAAGACCCCAGACCAAGTTCTCTCACATAACAGATACACAGAAATATTTGTTGACTGAATGACCAAGCTAATTCCAGTAAGCATTTTTTAAATCACTAACAATTTAACAACATGCAAGAAAGGAGCTGAGATTTAGATGCTATGTACAAACAGCTCTGAACTGTTAACAAGGTCATAGAAGTTTTAAAATGTTTAGGTCTTTATTTTTTTTCATTAAGATACATTTCAAAACATTTTTCCTTTTTTGTTGTGTGTAAGTATGCCAGCTAAAAAGTAGAATGAATAATAGAATTAAAAATTTAACATTTTTAAATTCATAATGCCATTATTGATTCTGTCAAAGATTATCAAAGAATGTGGCAAACCTTAGCAAAATATTGTTTGTCACAATTTCTGGAAATTTGTAAGGTTATAATATTATTATAAAGTCTCATATTAATTACTTGCTAGATGAAAGGGATGGGCATAATCACAGCAGAGAGAAATCTGGCTGCTTCTATCTTAGCTGAGAGATCAAAATGAACCTTACTAGTAGTGAGAAAAAGGATGTCCTATGCATCCTGACTTGAATATGTAGTTCATAGCATCATCCACGAAGTATTCTTGCCAGATGAATATAAAAATTTCTACTCAAAATAATCCCTAAGATTTTGTTTTAATAAAATCAAATATATGTAGTAATTTGTGATATTTAACACCTTGAACAGATTGAGTCTACCTAGTTATGTAGTTGTGAATTTTAATATGGCACAGCACTGGCATAAAAATAGACACATTGGCCAGTGGAACCAATTAGAGTGCCAAGAAGTGAACCCATGCATTTATGGTCAATCTCCTAAAAGGTGTCAATAGCAAATAATGGAAAAGGATTGTCTATTTAATAAAGGATGTTGGGAAAATTCTATACACACAGAAGAATAAATAGGATTGTTATACATAAAATGGATTTTTTTGCGGTACTGGGGATGAACGCAGGGGCGTTCTACCTCCGCGCTACGCCCCCGGCCTTATTTTTATACTTTATTTTTGAAACCGGGTCTCACAAAGTTGCGGAGGGCCTCACTAAAGAGAGAGAGAGAGAGAGAGAGACAGAGAGACAGGGAGAGAGAGAGACAGGGAGAGAGAGAGACAGGGAGAGAGAGCGCTGAGGCTGGCCACGAACCTGGATCCTCCGGTCTCTGCCTCCCAAAGTACTGGGATTACAAGCATACGCCACCATGCCCGGCTCATAAAATGGATTTTTAAATTAAAAATGAGTGGATTAAATACTTAAGCAGAAGTCTAGATACTGTAATTCTACTAGAAGGAAACAAAAACAAGCAACACATTTGTCTAGACAATGATTTTTAGACATGACCCCCGAAATAACAGGTGGGAAAGCAAATATAGACAATTGAAAAAGCTTCACACAACAAATGAAATAGCTGAGCAAAGAGACAACCTATGGATTTGGAGAAAACATTTTCAAGCCACAAATCTGATTAGGGACTAATATCCTAAACATATAAGGAAACTAAACAACTCAACAGCAAGAAAAAAAGTCATTTAAAAATGAGCATAAAACCTGAAATAGGTATTTCTCAAAGGAAGATGGTCAAAAAACACATGAAAATATGCATCACATCACTAGTCATTAATGGAATGCAAAAGGTATGATGCAATATTACCTTATTGTGAGGCTGATAGATATTGGTGAAGATGTGGAAAAAATAAATTTTTTACACTCTTGGTGACAATGCCTATTATTATGAAACACAGTATGGAAATTCCTCCCAAAATGACTAATAAAGCTATCATAGAGTCCAACAGTTATACTTCTGAGTATATGTTTAAAAGATTTGAGAGATTCAAAGATGGCGACTGAGGGAGGCACCACGTTTCGATCTGAGACTTGGATCTCAATCGCCATGAAAGCAGCTTCTTGACAAGAGAACAAAAGCAACAAAAATTGAACTAAACAATGAAAAACTTGAAATGTGACAGAATCAAAGCCAGAAGACAAAACAGAGGACAGTAAAGAGCTCCAAGTGCCTTCCTAGGGAACGGCCAGACCGAGCCATGGCTACTGGCACTGTGGCTTCCACACACTGCCAACAAAGAAGCCAGTAACCTGTTGTAAATCCAGCAACCACAGATCAGCAGCAACAAAAGTGAGCATCAACTCACTCCAGACTGGACAGATGCCCAAACTGTGGGATCAGCAGAAGTGGCTGTGGCACCATCTTGGTCAGGCCACACTGGCAGTCCTTGTGGCTTCTGCAGGCCACTGGGAAAGAAGCCAGGGACCTATTGTAAATCCAGCAATTGCTGATCATCAGCAACAAAAGTGAAAAGCAATTCACTCCATGCTCGACAGAGACCCAAATGCCTGAAAGCCTGACCAGAACCTGCGCTAGCATGGATGAGCCCACCCCTCCACCAGAGATTAAGAGCAGTGCTCAACGAGACCATAAGTCAATGAGCTCCCCAGGGGGAGATCATCCAGTGCGGCCACAGAGACTTGCGTGGCAAGCAATAGACTCATAGCGTCTGAGACTTTGCAGATCACCCCTGTAGAGGTGGGAATGGGGTCTGCTATAAGACACAGAAAATGCATGGATAAGCAGACACCCCTGGTGACATTTGGGCGGGACAAATCTACAACCTGCGGGATGTAGCACCCTTGCAAGGTTCCTGGGGATCACCACAGAACACACAGTCGTGGTACCTGGGATAAAATTAGACCAACCCAGCCTTCTTTGTGGAAAATACAGAGTTCTGTGTTTGCACAGAGTTGGGTCAAAATGACATCTGCTGCTTCTGTAGGCAAAGAGAGACATACTCCCAGGGTATCATGCTGGTGACACCCACCATATGTGTAGACAAGAGAGACATAGGAACAGCCTCAGTGGAGAACATGGAGACACATGCTTGCAGTGAGAGGGGCACTAGCAGCACTGGGTCCCTTCACAGGCAGTGAGAGGAACCAGGCAAGGGTCCAATCACCAAAGGAGACCAAGAATTGGGCCTGCAAATGGACATTATTGCTATAGGATACCAAGCAAGTGAGGACACTAGGAATGTGCTCGAGAACCCACTATAATAGGTAGAACTTAACTGGCAGAAAGTACCTATGCAGACCCAAGAGGGCAACAGAGCCCAACTGCACTGTACCTGTATATCTATAGGGTATTTTTGTTTGTTTTTATGTTTGTTTGCTTTGTTGCTTGTCTGTACTTTTCCCCATCACTTTTTCAAGCTTCTTCCCTCTTTCCTTTCTCCTCTCTTCTCTCCATCCTTTTTTTTTCTCTTTCTTTGCCTTGTACTAAATCCATTTTGTATCATTATACCTAAATACTATACACTGGCTACTAGAATCCTTTATTTTCCCTACCTCCAATCTTTATTATATATAACTTTACCATACCAAAACTCTTATTCTACTCAATTCTATTCTCTGCTTACTCTATCCCTGCATTCCTTACTTCAGCTCCTTCCTCCTCACTCACCCTTCACCATTGAATTCAACACAACTGGCCCTCGTATATACCAGTTGAGTCTTCTAAACCCCTACTGCTGAGATTGGACCAAATATTTGAACCACTAAAAAGGACTGCCAGATACTAAGGACAAACTAACCACAGCTGACAGACGGAACCAGCCAACAGCTGGCACATTGAAGTTTAAAAACACACAGGGAACAAACTGTCCAGTTCACACCTCTGAGTCTACTCCCTATTGTGGAGATGACAGATAGGTCCCTGGATCTTAACACCTCATACCCAGCAACATCGCCATTGCAGTGGGCAGAAGGAGCCCAGAGTAACTTCAACCCAGTACGACGATCTAGTCAGAACAATAGTGGGGGGATACAGGACATAGATTTCAAAGTTGGTTTTAAAGGGTAACAAACACACAACAAAGAGCTGAGAATAACCATTCAGTAAAAGCTATTCACCTTTAAGGCTCACCTAGTAGCAAATATCTACCTCCAGAATAAGATACTATAAAGGGATAGAGATTAGACATAGGAAACCTACAGAGTGAAAGAGAGCTACCAAAAGCAACAAAGATATAAACTTAAGAAACCTGAAATCATGAGAAGGAAGAATAGCAAAAAAAAAAAAAAAAAAAAAAAAAAAAAAAAAAAAAAAAAAAAAAAAAAAAAAAAAAAAAAAAAATATATATATATATATATATATATATATATGCTCCCAGAACTCCACAACAACAGAACCCACCAACACAGAAATGAAAAGATTGTCAGAAGGACAATTCAGAACTTTAATAGTAGAAATGATACAGGATTTATGGAAAGGATTCAGAGTCTGAAAGCAATGAAGGAACAAATAAACAATCTAACACCCTGAATAGGAATCAAAAAGAAGCTCTGAAGGAAGTGAAGGATGCAAAAATTGAAATGAAGGCATCAATGCAAAATAACAACAATAGACTAGACCACATGGAAAACAGAATCTCACTCTTAGAAGATGACTTCTCGAAAAATGAACTCATAGTATATAATATAGAAAAAATAATTCTACAGCATGAATTTATATTGAAGAGATCTCAGGCAATCTTAAAAGAGCAAACCTAAGAATAATAGGCATAAAAGAGGGAATAGAAGCTGAAACCAAAGAATTCAATAATATTTTTGGAGAAGTAATATCAGAAAATGTTCCAAATACAGAAAAAGATGTCAACACACAAGTACAGAAAACATATTGAACCCCCAACAGACAAGATCAGAGAAGAGGTTCACAATGCCACATAATAATCTAATTGACTAATGTAGAGGCCAAGGAGAGAATCTTACAGGCAACAAGAATAAAAGACCAAGTAACATTCAGAAGCAAACCGATAAGAATCACTCCAAACTTTTCAAACCAAGTTATGAAATTCAGGAAGGGCCTGGAGCTATATATTCCAAACTCTGAAAGAAAAATTCCAGCCAAGAGTTATCTACCCAGCAAAGATATCTATCAAATTTAATGGGGGAAAAAAGCTTCCATGACAAATACAAGCTGAAGGACTTTATGTCTTCTAAACCGCACTAGAGTAAATACTCAAAGAGATTAATTGCCAAGAAGAAATAATAAAGAAACGTCAGAACCAGAGAAACAATGACTTCAATCAAATGAACAACTAGGCAAAGAAGAACAAATATTACCTTAAACAGAAATTAAAACTCAAAGTGTTAGGAATGAAAACTCATCTCTCAATAATCATGCTGAATATAAATGGCCTCATTCCCAATCAAAAGAAATAAGGTGGCAAAATGGATTAAAAACCACAATCCATCTATGCTGCCTGCAAGAACACACCTTACAAGTAAAGATACTTATAAACTAAAGGTGAAGGGATGGAGCAAGGTAATCCACACTAATGTAACTCAAAAAAAAAAAAAAAGCAGTAGTAGCAATTACGACATCAGACAAATTAGACTTCAAACCTAAACTTATCAGAAAAGACAAAGCAGGTTATTTCTTACTGGTAAAAGGAAAAATCCAGCAAGAGGGTATAACAATAGTCAACATTTATGCTCCAAACATAGGTGCAACCACTTTCATAAAAGAAATTCTTCGTAACATTAAGTCACACATAGATCCCAATACAATAATATTAGGAGACTTCAACACCCCTCTCACACCACTAGATCGATCTTCAAGACAAAAGGTCTGTAAAGATGCCTCAGACCTAAGGAATACCGTAAAGCAAATGAACCTACTAGACATGTACAGAATATTCCACCCAACTACAGCTGAATTCACATTTTTTTCAGCTGCACATGGACCTTCTCTAAAATAGACCATATCATAGGCAACAAAGTGAGTATTAGCAAATTAAAAAAATGTGATATAATCCCCTGCATCTTTTCAGACCATAATGGAATGAAACTAGAAATCAACTATAAGAAGACCCAGAGTAACCTCATAAACACGTGGAAACTGAACACCACACTGCTGAATGAGGAATGGGTCACTGAAGAAATAAGGGGAGACATGAAGAAATTCTTAGAAACAAACAAAAACAGACACAACCTATCAAAATTTCTGGGACACTCTGGAAGCAGAATTAAGAGGAATATTCAGCACTGAGTGCTCACATAAGAAAAACAGAAAATCACCAAATAAATAACCTAATAACACACTTCAGAGCCCTTGGAAGACAGGAACAGTCTAACCCCAAAGCCAGTAGAAGATAGGAAATTATTAAAATCAGAGCAGAAATCAATGAAGTAGAGAATAAAAACATCAACAAAACCAAAAGCTGGTTCCTCAAAAAAATAAAAAAGATAGATAAACTACTAGCCATCCTAACCAAAAGAATCAACCCAAATTACTAAAATAAGAGATGAAAAATGTGATATTACCACCAACAGTGTAGAAATCCAGAGGATTATTAGAAAATGCTTTGAAAAACTGTACTCCAACAAAATGGAAAACCTAGAAGAAATTGACAAACTTCTAGACACGTACAATCTTCCTAAGTTGAATCAAGCAAATATAGAAATTTTTTTTTTTTTTTTGCGGTACCAGGGATTGAACCCAGGGGCATTCTACCTCCGTGCTACACCCCCGGTCCCATTTTTTTATCCTTTATTTTGAAACCGGGTCTCACAAAGTTGCAGAGGGCCTCACTAAGTAGAGAGAGAGAGAGAGAGAGAGAGGGAGAGAGAAAGAGAGAGCTGAGGCTGGCCGCGAACCCGAATCCTCTGGTCTCTGCCTCCCAAAGTACTGGTATTACAAGCGTGCGCCACCACGCCCGGCTCCAAATATAGAAAATTTAAATCAACCATTAGCAATCAAAAGGATTGAAGTAGCAATAAAGAGCCTGCCATCAAAGAAAAGCCCAGGTCCAGATGGTTTCCCAGGTGAATTTTATAAAACCTTTATAGAAGAACTAATCCCAATACTCCTCAACCTCTTCCATGAAATAGAAAGAAATGGGACTCTCCTAAATACATTCTATGAAGCCAACATCACATTAATACCAAAACCAAATAAAGACAGCTCAAGTAAAGAAACCTAATGACCTATATCATTGATAAACTTAGATGCAAAACTTCTAAACAAAATTATAACAATGCGCATTCAAAACCACATCAAGAAAATCATACACCATGACCAAGTCAGGTCCATCCCAGGGATGCAAGGCTGGTTCAACATAAGAAAAACAATCCATGTAATCTACCACATAAACAGAACTAAAGACAAAAATCACATGATCATTTCAATAGATGTTGAAAAAGCATTTGACAACATCCAACACCCAATCATGATAAAAACACTGCAGAAAATTGGAATAGAAGGAGCATACCTCAACATTATAAAGGCAATATACATGATGCTGATTGGGGAAAAACTATGAGAGTTCCCCTTAAAAATGTAAACAAGACAAGGATGTCCACTATCACCACTCCTTTTCAATATAGTACTAGAATCTCTAGCCAGAGCAATAAGGCAAGAGAAGGAAATCAAAGGAGTACAAATAGGAAAAGAAGAACTTAAACTATCTCTATTTGCAGATGACATATACTTAGAAGACCCAACAACCTAACCAAAAGGCTTATAGAACTGATCAACAAATTCAGCAAAGTGTCTGGATACAAAATCAATCTTAAAAATTGGAAGCTTTTCTATATGTCACAACCATAAATCCATTGAGAAAGAAATCCAGAAAATGTTTCCATTCATGATATCTCCCAAAATAATAAATTACTTAGGAATAAACCTAACCAAGGATGTAAAAGACCTCTACAAGAAAAAATACAAAATATTGAAAAAAGAAATTGAAGAAGATCTTAGAAGATGGAAAGACCTCCCACATTCTTGGATAGGTAGAATAAATGTCATCAAAATGGCTATTATTCTAAAAGTGATTGAATGCAATAACCATTAAATTACCATGGTCATTATTCACAGACATAGAAAAATCAGTTCTTAAATTCATTTGGAACAATAAAATAACCAGAATAGCCAAAGTAGTTCTCAGCAACAAGAACCATGCAGGAGGCATCACAAACCTGACTTTAAACTATACTACAGAGCCATAGTAATAATAACGGCATGGTATTGACATAAAAACAGACACATAGAGCAATGTAGAAGAATAGAAGACTCAGCAACAAATCTGCACACTTACAGTAAATTGATTTTTGACAAGGAGCCAAAAACATCCACTGGAAAGAAGATAGCCTCTTCAACAAATGGTGTTGGCAAAACTGGTTAACCACATGCAGAAAAATGGAAATCAACCTCACTTTCTCACCCTGCACAAGAGTCAACTCAAGATGGATCAAAGACTTGGAAATTAGACCAGAGACCTTGCAAATACTTGAGGAGGGCATAGGTCCAACTCTTCAACACATAGGCACAGGCAAAACTTCCTCAACAAGACCCCAAAAGCTCAAGAAGGTAAAAAGAGGATCAATACATGGGATTGCATTAAACTAAAGAGCTTCTGCACAGCAAAGGAAACTATCAAGAACCTCAACAGAGAGCTGACAGAATGGGAGAAGATTTTTGCCAGCCACTCCTCTGATTGGGGACTAATATCTAGAATATACAGAGAACTAAAAAAAACTCACTGCTAAAAAAGTAAATAACCCAATAAAAAATGGGTGAGTGAATTAAATAGACACTTCACAAAAGAAGAAATGCAAATGGCCAATAAATATATGAAGAAATGTTCAATATCATTAGCAGAGAGACGCAAATCGAAACTACCTGGAGATTTCACCTAACCCCAATTAGAATGGCAATCATTAAAAACACAAACAATAACAAATGCTGGCTAGGATGTGGAGAAGTAGGAACTCTAATACACTGTTGGTGAGATTGCAAATTATTGTAACTACTTTGGAAAATGCTGTGGAGGATCCTCAGAAGACTGGGAATGAACCTACTATTTGACCCAGCAGTACCACTTCTAGGTATCTACCCAAAAAATGGAAACCAAACTACCAGAGCAATGCATGTGCATCTATGTTTATAGATAGCACAATTCACAATCGCCAAACTATGGAACCAACCAAGATATCCATCGGCAGATGAATGGATTATAAAACTATGCGATATGTACATAATGGAATTTTACGCATCCATAAAGAAGAACAAAATTACATCATTTGCAGGGAAATGGATGGAATTAGAGAACATTATGCTTAGTGAGATTAGTAAGTCAGAAAAAGTGGAAAGTTTGATGCTCTCCCTAATGTGCGGAAGCTAGGGAGAATAGGGCATAGGAGGGACTCCAGACAAAGATGGAGAGAACCTTAAGATGAGTAAAGAAGGCAACGTAATTGAGGGTGATGGGACGGGAGAAGAGGGAAACACCCTAATGCAGAGGATGTACATACTCAAATTTATCAAAGTCAACTACTATGCTGAACATGAGAAGGAGGGAAGGGGGAGGGAATGGGGTGGGAATTGGGGGAAGGCTAATTGAACGATGTGTGCATGTATACTTCTACTACCCTGAAATCCATCAAGATGTATGATTACAATGCACCAATAAAAAAAGAAAAAAGAATGTGGGCGTGGTGGTGCACACTTGTAATCCCAGTACATGGGAGGCAGAGACCGGAGGATCCGGGTTGGCGGCCAGCCTCAGCTAATTAGTGAGGTGCTCTGCAACTTCATGAGACCCGGTTTCAAAATAAAGGATAAAAAATAGGGCCGGAGGTGTAGCTCGGAGGTAGAACAACCCTGGGTTCAATCCCCGGTACCGCAAAAAAAAAAAAAAGAAAAAAGAAAAAAGAAATACATGTTCAGAAAAAATAAATAAAAGATTCGAAATATGTACCATGAAGAGATGTCTGAACTCCTATGTTAGTGTCAGCAGTATTCATACTAGCCATGTTATGGAACTAACTTACATGTCCATCAATGTACAAATGGGTAAAGATAATTTGGTATATATACACAATGGAATACTTTTCAAAAGAAGGAAATTATGTCTTTTGGAACAACGTAGATGAACCTGGAAGACATTATGCTAAGTGAAATAATCCAGGCACAGAAAGACAAATATATGTTTACACTTAAATATGGACTCTAAAGCAATCAAACTCATAAAAGTAGAGAGCAAAAGAATGTTTACCAGAGACTAAGGGGTGGGACAACTGAGGAGATGGTGGTCAAAGTGAAAAAAGATTCAGTTAGACAGGAGAAATACATTTTATGAGATTTACTGTAAAGCATTGTGACAATAATCATATTGTATACATACATCATAGCATCACATTAATATACAATTGTAGTCTCCCAGTTTCAATAAAAATTTTTAAAATTTACACTTCCAATTCAAATCTTACGGTTTTGACAAGTACAAATTGCTCAGGCATATTTCTTGCCAAGTTTTTCTCTATTACATACATATGATTATGTGCATGTGTTTGTGTGTTTATTTTTTACTTTTTGCTAGTGTGAATTTTGGGAAATGGGTTATTTCCAAATTTGTAGTGTAATTTGATACAGTTACCCATTGGGTTTATTGCAGATTTGTAAAATATTTCCTTCATGTTAACATACTTGGGAAACCTATTTTCAATTCTAAGACTTTATAATTACAGTTTTTTATGAAAAATATGTCTCCAGGAACCTCCCCCACACACACATTTTGCAACTAATGACATAAGGAAGTATAAGTGTTATATATTATTAATATAACTAGTTATGAAAAATTGTGCATACCAGTAACATACTGTTGTTTTAAAGATTATGTAACTACTGTATACTCATATTTGTGTATACACGTAGATAAAAGTTGGGAGAAATATACACCAAAAGTCAACTGAATTCATCAGTGATTAGTGAGATTATAGCAATTTTTTTGTTGTGACTTTCTATATTTTAATTTTTTAAATAAATATATTTTTTAGATATTTTATTATAGAGGACCACATGAAGTTTATTGATTTCATGTTATTAATAATTGCATATTGTCCACAGAATGTAGTTTAACCAAAATTATTCTCAGTAAAAGGTGGTTCTGAAACAATCTACTATGCCTTTGCTAGAATCTGAGTTCTCAGAATATGGGTTTAAAAGCCAAATTGCTATGTAAACATTTCCTAACTGTCACAAAGATGACTAATACACATATTCATAAATATAGACATTTTATGAAAAATAATTTTCCTATGGAGACAGCATATTTTTTACTTTTCAGAGTCAAATTTAAATGGCACATCAATTATATCTAATGACTCTCAATGTGATACACATTTTCATTTTTCTTATAAACTGTCATGCTTTTCTGTTTAGAAGAAAGCAGATATAAAAATAATAATTAGAATAGATTTGTTATAATTAGTTGATCAGTTTATAACGCCCAGTAGATTGACCTTATCCTTCAGGGAATCTTTTGGTAGCATTGAGGGAGTTTCAGTATTAACTTCATAAACAGGGTTGAAGATGGAAGGAAATAAATACCAGTCCCTCCACGCTGTTTTTCTTGAAGAAAATAAACATGAGAGGAACAATAGTCTTTGATATCTTTGTTCCTTCATGTTAAGTGTTCTTTGTGAAAATTTACATCTTATGGCATGCATATGTCTTCCTAAAGGAATTAGGTGAGAATTCAATATTTTATTGTCCTTTTTCATGTAAAATTGTATCATTTCAGTACCATTAATTTCTTGTGAACTATCAAAATATGTGAACAAAATTTTTCAGAGAATTTATCTACCAAATATAATAGAAAGCAATCCTGAACTGGAAAACATTTTGTCCAGTTCCTCTTAAATCATATGGACACACAGCTGAATAGTTATACAATAATATGAACTCATGTGATTGAATGATAGAGTCTGGATGCTTAATCTCTACCCCTTGATGCCTATTAAAAGTAATGAAAATCATAGTCCTATAAGCTGTTAGTGGAAATGTGCCTTGGAATATCCAACACCCTGCATTGAAAACCTTAGAACAAGGTTCAAAACTGACTTAGACATAATCACGTAGTACACTTCAGAGGTGGAATTGAGACTCAAAACATTCTGAAATTTTGTTACAGTTTGATTAACTTATCCTTTGTGGATATAATGTGCTATATGGCCAAGCTATTTTTATATTTTATTAGCGTCTTTAAAAAGTAAGACACATTCTGACCTTTACTTTGTAGACAACCCAGAAGTTGGAAAATTTTCTAATAACCGAGGATCACAAGGATATGGGGCTTCTCAGGGAAGTCTATGCCCTCATCCTTATCTGGTTCTTGTTTTAGATAGCTCTTCCTGGAAATATGCAGAAAGGAAGCTTTCAGGACATCGTCAGACAATCAGTTCCGTTATTGTGTTATTGACAAATGTAAAATAAGAAAAATTGGGTACTTTTGGATTTTCAACAGCAACATGCTTACTCAGTGCATATTGCAAACATTACTGCCTCTCTGTTAATGGGTTTTAACATCTAATAAAATTTCACATTTTCTCTTTTTTTTATTTTCATACAGACAGCAAAGATTTCTTTTCTATTGAACAGCTTCTTTTTTTTAAGGAAAAATACTCTGGGTACCCTTATATAAAATACTTCCATTTTATATATATTTACTGTTACTACTTTCAGAAGTGTATTTTTCGATAACCCTATCCTCTTCTGAGTTTTCATAAGGTTCTTTTCTCCTTCTCCTTCTCCTTTCTCCTCCTCCTTTCTCCTCCTCCTCCTCCTCCTCCTCCTCCTCCTCCTCCTCCTTCTTCCTTCTTCTTCTTTGCTTTACAGAGCAAATGCTTTGAGAATATTAGTCTCAGGCCAGCACAGACTTAAGGAGTGAAGAGTTTAGCTATGCTTATATAGAACTGGTGACCAAGTTAGAGAAGTAAAATATGTGTAGATAGGATACCCACAAATTGGCTGGTCTTCATGAGAACCCAAAACTGTGAATCCAAGACTTATAGTTCCTTGAATGGCCATACCCTTAGATCTGCTGTTTCTAAGTGGGTGGCTCCTATTTGAGATCACCAAGGCAGGGATTTGGATACATAAAACGCATGTCCATAGTCATTCATAAGACATCATTAAAGAAGTGCAGTGTGGTGATGCTGGTTTCGATCCCTCCCTTCCTGGTGTTTCTATGGGATCAATCCTTCTCACTTACTTGCCAGACTTATTCAACTCCTGAGTATATTTCTAGTTTGAGACTTTTTTCTGCCTTGTTTATTTTTATGTTAGTTTTTGCTTATAATTTTTTTTACTCTTTTCTCCTCATCTGATTTTCAATTTAAGCCAAATTCATAATTTTTAGCACTTGAATTGAATTAGATATAGAAAATACTATTCTACTGTGGTTTTGTTTGTAATGTTGCATTCCACCTTGACTTTGATGATCTCAATTATAATATCTACATAGCAGGAAAAACCGTTACAATCTCTTCAGTATCACGTGTAACCGAAATATTAAAAGACATTCTCAGTTAACTGGATAATTTTCTACATTGTTGTGTTTAATGATAGCTCTTTTATCTTTAATATGCCAACAAGTTGCTAGTGGATGTGTGTGTGTGTGTGTGTGTGTGTGTGTGTGTGTGTGTGTGTTTTCATTTTTATGATAAAGATTATTTTAACATCATGGCTGTACCCTTAAGTTATATGTTCTATGTGACTGAGTTAAATATGACAGCATTCCAACCTAGAAGGTACTAAATAATGAGTAATAATGCTATTCATATATAATTTTATTCAGGTAAACTATAAAAGGTCTGTTAGGAATTTGGGTGGGATGGTTTTGATGAATGCATAATTAAGTACCATATTGGAAAGGGACAGAATAGAGCAGAAATAAGATTTTAAATTATGGTATTATTAATTGATCCATTAATGTTATATGAGGAAATAATGATATATATTATTAATACCAAAGACACAGTCTATTATTTGTTCAGTATAGAAGATATAAAAGGGTTCCTGAGAAACTGAAGAGTATTGTACTTAAACCAGTCATGCTTTAAGAAGTTTTATTTCAAAATGTATAATTTATTTTTGTTTTGAATTCTGTATAAAATATGTTTAATATATTTTAACTTTGAATTCTGTATAAAATCTCTCTCTCTCTCTCTCTCACACACACACACACACACACACACACACACACACAAGCACACACAATTTCCAGTGATTCTGACAGTTTTAGGACAAAGTAAATTTGTGTCTATGACCTGCTGATTTGTTTTTCAAGTAACTATATATTTAAAAACACCATTATATATCAAAATTGTTCATAAAATACTTCATATTTTAGGTGTGTGTCAAAAAGAGAAATATTATGCCCCCTAAGTCTTGATTAAGGAGCGTCTGAAGAAGAGGACTGGGACATTGCATTCCAATTCCATTCTATATGAATACTGGTGGTTTTTCTTCACCTGCCCTCTCATTGCAGAGCACAGTCTCAGTGGACATGATGGAGGCAAACCAGACACTGGTGACAGAGTTCATTCTCAAAGGAATAACGGATCATCCAGAGATGCAAGTCCCCCTGTTCCTAGTGTTCTTGGTGATTTATGTCGTCACCATGGTGGGCAACCTGGGACTAATTTTTCTCATCTGGAAGGCTCCCCTCCTTCACACCCCCATGTACTTTTTCCTGGGCAGTTTAGCCTTTGCTGATGCGTGTACTTCATCCTCAGTGACCCCCAGGATGCTTGTCAACATCGCAGACCGTGGACAAATGATATCCCTCTCTGAGTGTATGGCTCAGTATTTCTTTTTTGGTTCCAGTGCAACCACGGAATGCTTCCTCCTGGTAGTGATGGCCTATGACCGCTATGTCGCCATCTGTAACCCTTTGCTCTATCTGCTGGTGATGTCCCCCAGACTCTGCACGTGGTTGATTGGTATATCCTATGTTGTATTGGACAGGGTTCTCTAGATTAACAGAATACACAGAATGAGTATATTTTTAAAAAAAGGATTTATCAGATGGCTTACAGTTTGCAGCAATGTAGTCCCAGGTTCTGACTGCACGTGGAGGGTCAGAGGAACCAGTAGCTGGTCGAACGGTCTAAGAGCTGGAGTCTTAGGATTGGAGCAACCACTAATTCACTCCCAGTCCAAGACGTGAAGATCAGAAAGCTTCTTCGGAGAAACGATGGTGGAGTTTCAGTTCCAAGAGCAGGAGGCCGAGAAGATCTAGCTCTTCGGAGAAGATGAAGCCGGCGGCCGACGATCTCAAGCGAGAGCAGATGCGCTTTCCTCTGAACGAGTCGCACCCACTCTACGTGGCTTCTCCCTCTTTATCTAAGTCTGCACCTATCAGAATCCTGCTGCCTACATTCAGGGCAGGGCTTTCTCTTTAATCTGCTGTTACACACCCAAAAATCACATAATCTTGGGTGTGTCATGATCAGGTCAAGTTGACAATTTAGATTAACTATCACATATGTAATCGGTTTTCTGCACCTCACAATTCATGTAGGATTATTATTTAGATTAACTTTCTGTAGGTCCAATATAATAGACCATTTCTACTGTGAAATCTTGCCACTGTACACAATTTCTTGCACTGACCCATCTATTAATGCATTTGTGGTTTTTATTTTTGCTGCTTTTATACAAGCTATTACTTTTTTGAGCATCATGGTTTCTTATACCCGTGTCCTCTTTGCCATCCTGAAAACAAAGTCTGAGAGGGGCAGAGGCAAAGCCTTCTCCACGTGCGGTGCCCACCTGCTCTCGGTCTCTTTATTCTATGGCACTCTCTTCTTCATGTATGTGCGCCCTGGGTCGGGTCAAGATAAATATCAAAGTAAAATGTATTCATTGTTCTACACCATTATAATTCCCCTGCTGAATCCCTTTATTTACAGCCTAAGAAACAAGGAAGTTTTAGGTGCACTGAGAAAAATAACAAAGAAATAAGTATTTTCCAAAATATTCTTCAAGTTTCTTTCTATATTCTCTCCTTTCGAATACACAATAATATGCGGTCCTGTGTTTTACAAAGAGTAGACAGCTCATATGTTGTTTATAGAGGAATAGAGAATTTAGAATATATACATTGTCTTGTAAATAAGTTATTATGGTCACCAACATAATTAATAAGGACTTTAAGGGCAGAGCCAATGATTTGCTGTTTTAAATGTACACTCAAGAATAAAAATGAAGTAACCCAATCTCTGTCTTTGTAACATTAAACTCTTGTGTT
Source organism: Glis glis (assembly GCA_004027185.1). Lineage (NCBI taxonomy): Eukaryota > Metazoa > Chordata > Mammalia > Rodentia > Gliridae > Glis > Glis glis. Next base: position 38,729 of record PVJS01009485.1, read on the forward strand.
TTCAAATAAAAATTTTAAAACCTCTTGACTTTTAAAATATACTTTTGTTGGTGCATTGTAATTATACATCGTAATGAGGTTCAGAGTGATAGAAACATATATGCACATGGTATTTGGTGTGTTTTCCTCTGGATCCCACCATACTCCTTCCTCTTCCCCATACATGTTATTGAAATTGGTATTCTTAATTTTGAATAGCTTCTTTATTGCTGAATAGAATTCCAGTGTATGTGTATATCCATAATTTTGTAATCCATTCATCTGTTGATGGACACTTATGTTGGTTCCATAGTTTGTTTATTGTGAATTGTGCTGCTATAAACATGGATATGAATATATTACTATAAAATTCTGATTTCAGTCCCTTTGGATAGATACCCAGGTGTGGTATAGATGGACCATATGGTGGATTCATTCCAAATTTTCTGAGGAATCTCCACACTGATCTCCATAGCGGCTGTACTAATTTGCAATCCCACCAACAGTGTGGAAGAGTTCCTATTTCCCCACATTCTCACCAGCATTTATTGTTGTTTGACTTCTTGATGATTGCCATTCTGATTGGGGTTGGAACCTCAGTGTAGTTTTGATTTGCATTTCCCTGATTGCTAATGATGTTGAACATTTTTTCATATATTTATTGGCCATTTATATTTCTTTTGAGAAGTATCTATTTGGCTCAATTGCCCATTTTTGCTTGGGTTACTAATGTATTTTTTTTGGTACATTGTAATAATACATCACAACGAGGTTTATAATGATAGAAATACACATGCACACAGCAGTTGGTGTGTCTCCCTCTGGCTCCCACCCTTCTCCCCTGTTCCTGTATATGTTATTGATATTGGTTTTGATAATTTCATACATGTGCATAGCATTATTCGAACTGTTTCCTTCTAATTCTTTTGGAAAGATACCAAGGTGTGGTATACCTGGGTCAGAAGTCATTTCTACTACTGTTCTTTTTTTTAAAGCTTTTTTTTTTTTACGGTACCGGGGATTGAACCCAGAGGCGTTCTACCTCCGCGCTACACCCCCCGGCCCTATTTTTTTATGCTTTATTTTGAAACCGGGTGTCACGAAGTTGCACAAAGTTGCGGAGGGCCTCACTAGGTAGAGAGAGAGAGAGAGAGAGAGAGACTGAGAGAGAGAAAAAGAGAGAGAGGGAGGGAGGAGAGAGAGGAGAGAGAGAGAGAGAGAGAGAGTGTGCGTGCATGCGCATGCGTGCATGCGCATGCGTGCGCGCGCCCTGAGGCTGGCCATGAACCTGGATCCTCCGGTCTCCGCCTCCCAAAGTACTGGGATCCTCAGGTCTCCGCCTCCGGTCTCCGCCTCCCAAAGTACTGGGATTACAAGCGTGCGCCACCACGCCCAGCACTAAAGCTTTTTTTTTGAACCCAGGGGCATTTTACCTCTGAGCTACACCCCTGGCCTCCCAATCTACTACTGTTCTTTTGAAGAACCTACATACTGATCTCCATAGTGGTTATACTAATTTACACTCGTATCAACAGTGAATAAGTTTTTCCCCCCACATTCTCCCCAGCATTTTACATTCTACCTTTGAGATAAACCCCAGCCTTGTTTTATTTTATTTTTTTAAAATTTTGAAATAGGGTTTCACTAAGTTGTGTAGGGTCTCATTAAGTTGCTGAGGCTGACTGCAAACCTGCAATCCTCTCAAATACTGGGATTACAGGCGTGTGCCACCACACCCGTGTTATTGTTTGTATTGTTGAAGATCGCCATTCTAACTGGAGTTAGATGGAATCTCAGTGTAGTCTGGTTTTGTATTTTCCTTATTGCTAAGGATGTTTCATGTGTTTATTGGCCATTTGTATTTCTTATTTTGAGAAGTGTCTATTCAGTTCAATTGCCCATTTTTGACTGGTTTATTGTATTTTTATTACATTTTTAAATTCCTTCTATAGATTTGGTCTATCATTGAGACCTAGGACCAGCTGCTTGCTAATAGGTTTGTCATGAATGTATAGTATTCTATTCTCCTAACAGAAACATTATATAAAGGTACCGGACATGATGAACTGTCCAAATCACTGAATTTATTACCTTAGGTTAGAAATGTTTCCCATGTAGAGTTATTCTATGGTTTGTCAATATCCATTGTAAATTTCCTGCATTTAGAACATGTATACTATCTCTGCAGGTGTCTTTTATCTACCATTAGGTTAGAAAAATTCAGCAGGCACCCTTGTTAGCATAGGCTACTTTAATACTTGTATTTCATTTTTTCTGGAATAAGAAATATATACTGAAGTTCAGAATAGCCAGGCCATACAGTTTTCTTTACTCAATCTGAAGGGGTTCCCTTCCATTAAAATATAGTCCCTTTTTTACACATTCTTAGTATCTAGGCAATCAAAAGATCATCATGTTTAGTGTTTATCAGGTGTTAAGATCTCTCAGTAATTTAACAAGACTCTTTAGTTTATATGGTTATCTGTACTTGTCCTCCCACCTTTGGATAGTAAGTGCTGTGACTTCTAGTTGACTGGTAAATTTGTATCTACCAGGTTCTCAGGAAACATCTCATGTCTCTTTGTCTCATCTTTTTTTAGTCAAGTCCATTTCTTTGTAAAATTCCATTTCCTTATAAAATTTCCATTCTGCTCATGCTATCTATGAGAATCAGGCAATGTTTCTAGACTTTTTACCTATTTGCTTTCTTTTATTATTGCATTTTGTTTAATCCTATAGGTTTGGCTCTTTTTCATCTAAATTTCATTCACAAGGTATGTTACCCATAATTTACCTGAAAATTTGGTCTCAACCTCAAAGCAAACCAGCTCAACAACCATCCCAACATCATTCTCAAAAGATTCTCTTTCCACATGGAGTTGTATGTTGTTTATATTATCATAAGAACATGGTTGTAGACCTCAGTAGTATTATGGCGATCACACTCCGAATGCAATGGACTCACTCAGTGTTTATTTAGACAAATGTATTACCCAAATTTATTTACCTTTAAGCAAGGATACCACATGCATATCCCAAGCCTCAATAACTGACTGCAAACTGATATTGGGACAGGGAAGCTGAAGGGCCTAGGGTCTCTCAGTTCAAGCAATTTGAACTCGGGATGAATTTGAGGATGTTTGCCTCATTGCATATTTTCATTTCATTTTATTTTATTTTTTGCGGTACCAGGGATTGAACCCAGGGGCGTTCTACCTCTGAGCTACACCCCCAGCCCTATTTTTTATACTTTATTTTGAAACTATGTCTCACAAAGTTGCGGAGAGCCTCACTAAGTAGCTGAGGCTGGCCGTGAACCCGGATCCTCCGGTCTCTGCCTCCCAAGTACTAGGATTACAAGCGTGCGCCACCACGCCCGGCCCTCATTGCATATTTTCAATACACGCCCGGCCCTCATTGCATATTTTCAATACAGCTTCGTTCTATAAAGTACAGACTATATATAAAGAATCTTGACAACAAATACAATATACTCAGGAACACTTCAGATGAGCAATCAGTTTAGACAAATTCCCAAAATTTATCCTGAATTGATGCATATCTTGAGTTGACATTGCAAGATTGTCTAATTGTCAATTCCTCAGGGAGCCCTTAAATAGGAAGAAAACACTACAGTCAAACTGCTAAGCCTTTTTAAAGATAATGTAATATAGTATGATAGCTGAGATTTTATTTAAAATAACCCTGATATGATTCCATATTATTTGTAAAATTTTATGGCTAGGAAAAGATTATAAAAAATAAAAATATAGCTTTTTAACCAATATTCCAAATAAAGCATGTTGTACCATGTATACGAAGAAATAAATTTATTTATATTTACATAAAAAGTACTTGAGGGATTACTTTCTAAAAACCTACTCTCTACAATAAATTTTAGAAAAATATTTTGCTAAAAAAGCAAATAAAAATGTTAAGGAAACATATTTAGTTTGCAGTGTGCAAAATGAATCTCAAAGACTATATGATATTACCATAAGTTACTTGAAAATACATAGTTTTTAAAAGACAATACATGTAATCATGTTGGATACTTTTAAAATAATTTTTGAGGAAATATTGGAATTATTTATTATTATTATCATCATCATTATTTTATGTATGGTGCTGGGAATTTAACTCAGAGGCATTATATCTCCAAGCTACACCCTGTACCTTTTTATTTTTTGTTTTGAAAGAGTCTCAATAGGTTGCTGAGAGTCTCGCTAAATTGGTGAGGCTAGTCTCGAACCTGTGATCCTTCTGTCTCAGCTTCCCAAGTACTAGAATTACAGGCATGTGCCACCAAACCTGGCTGGAATTAATCTTATAACCATACAAACAAGTTGACTTTTTCAAATAACATCTATATAATAATCATATTTAAGTAATAAAAATTATCATGCACCTAAGTCTTTAGAGAAAATGTTTAATATAATTGTTGGAACTATTCACTTGACAAAAGCTAAAATTTTTTTTACAAATACAGGAACAGTTGCATATTTTCATTGTTCAACAACTTAATCTTAATTCTATTTTATGATAATTTGTCATAAGTAAGTTTGCTGGGGAAAAAGATTGCTAGAGGAATACAATTGTTTTACTAAAAGAAGTTGAATCATCTATGTCTACATAATAAATGTAAAATGTAAAATTGTGATATTGACTTCTCAACCACTAATTTATTTCATATTTGGGGACATAATCACTTAAATTATATATGCATATATATACATATTTATTATGTATAATTATAATATATATTATTAATATATATTTATGCTGAGAATTCACCAGCACAATTTTTCAATCCTGTCTTTATATACTGATCTGGTTCCTTAGCCCTAATTTGGTCTCCTTGAATTCTGCTCAGCAGCTCCTACTAAAAGTGATAGGAATAGTAATGCCATTGAAAAGCTGATTTGTGAATTATCTTTTATTTCCTTAAAAACATTTCTCCATTTATAAATCATTGAATATTATGCTACATGTGACATCCTTGATAAAAATAGTATGTGGAGTTGTAAATACAAACAGTGACAAATTGTTTTGCTGAACTTTTTAGTTTATGCCACCTCTTATTTTTCTTCATAGATCCAACATTATCTTTTCAGAATTCTACTTTTTGCTAGCTTTTATCACTACAGAGCACATTTATTCTCAAGAATGTATTCTACCAAGGAGAGTTTTATTTTTTTAGTAGTTTACCAGAGTTTTTTAGTATGACAAAGAACCACAAAGCCTTATTAACTTGTAGATCTCATTCAAGTAAGTGACTATATATGTCAGTGTCGATTAGAGCTATTCTCAGTATTTCTTACTAAAACTGCCAATTACTACCTGCCAACTTGGAAATATCTAGTAAGCAGGTAATTTGTAAAGGCCAAATGAACAGATAAAATGGTGCACAATATTTATAAATATGCTAGTTATGAGTAATGTTACCAAGTTTTCACTGGTCCCATGTGCAAGGAAATTTCAATATGGCACTGAACCCCAAATATAGACCTGGGTTCATTCACACAGAGCTCACAGTCACTCTGACTACTTGTGCTCTGGTGAAACAGCAGTATGTAGTAGCTAACATAAACAATGTGGGCTCTTTTTCACAAAATGTAAGGAAGAAACAGTGTAAGACTTGTCTAACAAATATTTATTTCTTCATTATTCTTCTCAAGGCACCTATAACCTCTTTGTTCCTCAGGCTATAAATAAAAGGATTTAGGAAGGGAATTATTATTGTGTAAAATAAGGAAAACATTTTTTCTTTATTTTCAGCTGGTCCAGACCCAGGACAAACATAAATGAGGAAAAGAGTGCCGTAGAACAAAGAGACCGAGAGCAGATGGGCACTGCACGTGGAGAAGGCTTTGCTTCTGCCTCTCTCAGACTTCTTTTGCAGGATGGCAAAGAGAACACGGACATACGACACTAGGATGTTTATAAAGGTGAAGGCTTGTATAGAGCTTGAAAAGATTAAAAGCACAAGCATGTTAACTGTTGAATCAGTGCAAGAAATTTTGAATAGTTGTAAAATTTCACAGTAGTAATAATGTATGATATTGGACCTACAGAAACTTAATCTATATAACAAACTTACATGAATTACTAAATGCAATGAACCGACAAAATATGAAGTTACTATAAACTGAGTGCAGAGGCTGTTGGACATCACCACTGGATAAAGCAAGGGGTTGCAGATGGCAACAAAGCGGTCATAGGCCATCACCAACAGGAGAAAGCACTCTGTGGTTGCACTGGAACCAAAAAAATAAAATTGGGTGAAGCACTCACCCAGGGATATATTATGATTCTTTGATAAAAAATCAATAAGCATTCTGGGGGTCACAGAGGATGAAGTGCACGCATCAGCAAAAGCTAAACTGCTGAGGAATAAGTACATGGGGGTGTGAAGGTGGGGGTCCTTCCAGATGAGCGCAATCAGTCCAAGGTTGCCCACCATGGTGACAAGATAGATGACAAGGAACACCAGGAACAGAGGTGCCTTCAACTCTGGATGGTCTGTAAGTCCTGTGAGAATTAACTCAGTCACTAGAGTCTTATTTTCTTCTTCCATATCTGACCTGGCCAATCACTAAAATGAAAGAACAAATGAGGAAACAGTCACAAAAGAATTAAAAATTGGATCTGGTGTGGTGGCAGACACCTGTAATCTCAGTGCTTGGGAGTCTGAGACAGGAGGATCACAGGTTTGAGGTCAGTGTGTGGTAACTAAAATAAAAATTAAAAAGGTCTGGGTGTATAGCTCATAGGTAGAATGCTCTGGGTTCAGTTCTAGTACACACACACACACACAAGATACATAAAATTGGTGATATTCTTGTGTGACTAACATATTCCTCACAGGTGCTTCTCATCTCAGTAGTTTAAAATTTTTACCTTTGTCTACTTTAATACACTCAAATTTCCTCATAGTGAAAAGTTTTAAAATGATAATTCTCCTAAAATGACATGTAAATTTAATGCAAACCTTTTTAGTCTAACAAGGTCTTTAGAGTTTCACCTAAAGTTATACTCACCTTAAAATTCATGTAAAAAGCATTTCCAGTTTTTCCAAGAAGAATATAAATAGCAAGAACAGTTAAGAGCACCTTAATTGATACTGAATTATACATTAGTCCTAAATAATCAAAACATTAAGATATTGCAAACAAGCCAGGCATGGTGACGCACGCTTGTACCCAGTCTTTGGGAGTCTGAGACAGGAGGATCGCAGGTTTGTGGCCAGCCTCAGCAACTTAGTGAGGCTCTCAGCAACTTAGTAAGACCCTGTTTCCAAATAAAAAATAAAATAGGTCTCAGGGTGTAGCCCAGAGATAGAAGGCCCCTGGGTTCCATCCCCAGTACCACACACACACAAAAATATTGCAAACAACAGACAAAATGAGTAGTGCATTAGAATAAAGTCACTCAGGAAGTATAGATTCCAGTATGTACAGGAAGGCACATAAGCAACATAACATTTCAGTCCAGTAGGACAGGATTTAGTAGACTGCTCTAGCATGTTGGCTAGAGCTCCTACCTCACAGCTTGGATAATTTCTTTAAAGTTTAGGAGATAGAATGTAACATATCACTTAAATTAGTTACAAAATGAAGAAAGGTAGTATAATGACAACTATTACGTAATTTTAAAGCATAAAAAGAGTGTCTCATGGACACAAGGTGCATATAATAAATTAGAAAATTATTTTACTATGGATATGAGAGAGATATTTCTGTCTATAATATAAGAAAATAGGAAGAATAGATAAAAAAGGCAAACAATTTTAAAGTGATTGATAAATGAAATGAAACATGACCACTTTCCATGTCTTAGATACACACACACACACACACACACACACACACACACATTTTTCATGTATCAGATTAACATAATTAAAATGTATAAAAATGTCCACTGCTGACTAAGATGAGAAAAGTGATGTCCTCATATATCACTGTGGAAAAATTAATTGCAATAGCCTTTTTTAAATCCCATTAATTTAAAAATACATATACCCTTCAATCTATATTTTCTTTTATATATACCCTAGAAATAAAAGCAGCACTATACAAACACAAACATACAAAAACATACTATATATTATTGGTCAAAGTGGCAAAGACCAGACATATCCACAGTGAAGTGGTTGGATAAATCACACACAGTACATTCATTATATGGAATAAAAATCAGCCATTAAAAAAGAGCTATACCAACTGCTTTGAGAATTACCACAATGTATAGTATCGGAGAGAAGTGCAAATAAGTATAATATTATTAGTATAAAAATTCAACACATTTTTAAATCTCTCTTTTACATGGAGAAATATGTGGTAATATACACAAAGTACAAACACTGTTTCTTTCTAGTCTGGTAGTAGAAGTGAGAATGTGGGGGAGTGGAGAAAAGGACAAGAAGGACAATTTAAAATAAGAATTCCACAAGAAAAAGATCATATAATATTATCCTTGCACATGAGATTATGTAACATATTTATATGTATGTACATGTGTCTTATACGTACATATACAAAGGGAGGTATGAAAGAGTAGTCTCCAACGTGTTAATAGTAGAAAAAAATATGAGAACAGGGAAATCTTGCTTTTTCCCTTTTAAGTAGATGTTTTATTTAGCATTGAAAATTGCAAGGTAAAATTATAGAGTAATCATGTTTAAATTTTTGTATCTAAAAATTTAAGTCCAGAAATATCCTTCAGAGAAATTAACATATTTCTTTTTTTTTTATTCTTTATTTTGAAACAGGGTCTCACTAAGTTGCAGAGGGCCTCACTAAGTAGCTGAGGCTGGCTGCAAACCCGGATCCTCCAGTCTCAGCCTCCCAAGTACTGGGATTACTAGCGTGCGCCACGACGCCCGGCTAGCATATTTCTTTAGATAAGATCAGCAAGGAATACTTTGACCTTTGAGAATAGATAGGATTTTCTATTCCAAAGTTATCTGTAATTATGTAAGCTAGGAACTCAAACAAAGTAAAGGTTTTTTTTCATAGATTAAAAAAAATTTCAGTGATGTTCTATTAAGCTTATTTCTGTGTAGTTAAATTGTTGTCACTGCTCCAAATATAACATTGAGTTAGTTCTTTTGTGTGTAAGGATATTTTTTTTTGATGATTCATGAGTAGCCTCTGGAAACACTCCAAAAAGTAGTTTTCTGGTAAATATTTTAATGAAAAATAAATTCAGGAATACAGATTGTTGTGATATGTCCAAATATGAAAAAGCATGTTATTATGAGAAAATATTAGAAAATTTGGTTTCATATAATTTTAAGATATGAGTAAATTTATTTTTTAATAATTTAAGCTCAGCATAAGGAATGATTAATAATTGTTATTACATCTCATAGAAAATAAATTAGTTTTAGAATTTTGTTTTAAATACATACCCACAGAGAACCCTGCCATGCACAGCAGGGCCAAAAATTTTAATAAAAATTAAAATCCTTAAGATATTTGACCTGAATTAACCAAAACAAGTATTTTATTACCTAAAATAATAAAATTATTCATATTTCTAATTTAAGGTCCTGAAATGTGTAAGTTATCCAAGAATTAGCAAATTTTGTGAAAATTTATCTTAGAAGTTATATGATACACAAAGAGACCAAAAGGTATCTATTGAAGTTACTTTTTGTGACTTTAGCCATAGTCTCATGATTCCATGAAATTAAGGAATTTTTATTCCACTCAGCCACACAAACCTTAAGCTAGAATTTCTCATTCTGATAAATTACAAGTAAGTGAGATTGGAGTAGCATAATTTACATCTCAATTAAGGAAAGTTTTCACATTGTAAAATAAATTCTGAACATGCTGAATGAGTCTTAGATATTTAAATTTTCCATAGTTTAATTACTATGTTAATCAATAGAAAACTTCCCAACAATTGTGTTACTGCCACAGTAGAATACTAATTGAAATATAACTGTTCAAATGGGCATAGACAGATTTGAATGGCTGAGTTTAAAAAAATCTTCTTTAGAATTTTAATTTTTTACTTACTTATTTTGTTCACTTACAGATAAATTGCAAAGCTATAATAATGAAGATTATAAAAAAATCTCTGTACTCTCACCCAATTCCTATAAAACAATGGACAACTGGAAATGTGCTCATTTTCTGGAAGTAACATGGAGGGTGTAGAAAGAAACAGTATTATTTCTGTATTGCTTCTTTTTTCAGAAACTTCAAACTGGAGGGAGATAGCATTTCTTTCTTCTATTTCAAACCCATTCTTTAAAAGTTTTTATAATTCCCTTAATGTTTTCAAGAGATTCCCAGAAGGATAAAACCAAACCTGTTCTACTGGGCATTGTGAGCTAATCATCAAATCATCCACGTAACTAGTTATAACAATTGAAACTATACATTGTGTCCTCAGGGTTCACTGCAGGGACTTGTTTATAAAAACTGAACAGAATTTAGAATAAGTTTTTTAATTATTCCTTTAACTTTTCCTAATGGAGCCACAACCCAACTACCTAATTAACTTGATTTGCATTTGAAAATACCAAAGATACCTTAGAGTTAACATGCCCATATCTGAGTTGAAGATCTTCCCTCTTCACCTCTATCCTGGTTTTCTTCCAGTGTTCTCTGCAGTAGGGAATAGTGCCACCAACAAGTACCTGTGCAAACCACCAACCAAGGACACATCCTTAATACTAACCTCGCCTGGACTTCATAGTTTCAACCATGGCAAACTTCTGTAAGATTCTATCAGATAAAGAAGTCTGCCGGGTTCTATGCCAGCAGGGCAAGCGGCAACACGATGAAAAAATGCTCTTTGCGGGGCCCTTTACTCGGTGCCATGAAAGGGCCCAGTGAACTAGCAGAGGCCTGCTCTAGAGTACTGGGCCTCTTCCACGTGGCAGCGATTCAGCGATTCAGCGATTCAGCAAAGATGGCGCTGGCAGACCCGCCCCACCTAGCCTCAAGAGGGCTATGATAGGTTATAGGGGGCATATGACCCGACCCGTTGCGTGCCATTGGACCACACCCTACTGCCCGGGGGTTCCTTTATGGATTTCACTTTAAAACTGCCCTGTTTTCCTAAATACACGAGATTTTGCTCGACATATTCTCCCGGCTCGTGGTGAGTGCTTCTCGAGCCGTCAGCGCTCACTTTTCCCTGTCAGTCTGTGCCACTCTCGGACGGGACCCGAGAGGCTGGTGCCCCGTGTGAGGCCAATCGTGGCGAGGCGTGTGTGGAGTGCGAGGCGTAGCGTGTGGAACGTGTGAGGCGTGCGAGACGAAACGTGTGAGGAATCTTCCCCCTACTTCAAAAACGCTGACAGGTAGGCGGTCTCCGAAAGCGAGCGCACACCCATAGAACATGGGGAAGTCGAATTCTAAACCTGACCCGGCCCTTCAGTCCCTTAGACTTCTTTTAAAAAGCCGAGGGTTAGATCTTTCTGATTCTCAGGCAGCCCAGTCCTGGGAGTGTCTGCTCAAGGTCGCCCCATGGCTTCCTGCTGGTAATCTTTTTGATTGGGAGACCTG
>PVJS01009486.1:0-50241 GCA_004027185.1 Glis glis
TCTCAAAGAACCAACTTCTTGTTTTGTTGATTCTTTGTATTGTTTTTTTATTTTCTATTTCATTAATTTCTGCTCTGATTTTAGTTATCTCCTGCCTTCTACTGGCTTTGGGCTGCGACTGTTCCTGTTTTTCAAGATCCTTGAGGTGTGTCATTAGGTTATTTATTTGGATGTTTTCTGTTTTTCTTATGTGGGCACTGAGTGCTATAAATTTTCCTCTTAACACTGCTTTCAAGGTGTCCCATAGATTTTGATATGTCGGGTCTCTATTTTCATTTAATTCCAGGAATTGTTTTATTTCTCCCCTTATTTCTTTCCTGATCCAGTCCTCGTTCAGGAGTGTATCGTTCAGTCTCCATGTACTTATGTGATTACTTTTTGTCTTCCTGTTGTTAATTTCCAGTTTCAATCCATTGTGATCTGAGAAGATGCGGGAAATTATATCACATCTTTTGAATTTGCTGGTGCTTGCTTTGTGACCCAGTATGTGGTCTATTTTGGAGAATGTTCTGTGGGCAGCTGAGAAAAATGTGTATTCAGGTGTTGTTGGTTGAAATAATCTGTATGTGTCTATTAGATCCATTTGGTCTATAGTTTTCTCTAGGTCTGAGCAATCTTTATTCATCTTTTGTCCAGAGGATCGATCTAGTAGCGTGAGTGGTGTGTTGAAGTCTCCCAATATTATTGTGTTTGGATCTATTTGGGACCTGATATCCTGAAGACTTTGTTTTATGAATGTGGGTGCACCCACATTTGGGGCGTAAATGTTTATTATTTTTATATCTTCTTGTTGGATTATTCCTTTTATTAATAAGAAGTGACCCTCTTTGTCTCTTCTGATGTGTTTTAGCTTAAAGTCTGTTTTGTCTGATATAAGCGTTGCTACCCCTGCTTGTTTTCGATCTCCATTTGAATGGTATATCTTTTTCCATCCTTTTACCTTTAGCGTATGAGTATATTTGGCTAGAAGGTGAGTTTCTTGTAGACAGCATATAGTTGGGTTATGCTTTTTGATCCAGATTGCCAGTCTGTGCCTTTTAATTGGGGAGTTGAGTCCTTTGACATTCAATGTTATTATAGAGATATGATTTTTATTTCCTATAATTTTTGAGTTTTATTTTCTATTTGCTGTGGTGACAAATCTCCTTGTTTAGTTGCCTACCTGGTGGAGTTCACCTCTCCTGTGGTTCTGAAGATTGCTTGTTTTTCCTTCTTTGTGGTTTATTTCTTTCAGGATTTTCTCTAGTGTTGGCTTGCTCCACATGAATTCTTTAAATGTTTGTTTTTATTTCTCCATCAATTTCAAATGATAGCTTTGCTGGATATTTCAGTCTTGGTTGGAAGTTGTTTTCTTCCAGGGTCTGGAGTACTTTGTACCAATCCCTCCTGGCATTCCTGACTTGTGTTGAGAAGTCTGGGGTGATTTTTATTGTTTTGCCCCTGTATGTCACATGTTCTTTTGTTCTTACTGCTTTTAGGATTCTTTCTTTGGCCTCTATGTTAGTCATTTTAATTATTACGTGGCGAGGGGAGGTCCTTCTTTGGTCCTGTCTTAACGGCGTTCTATATGTCTCCTGTATGTGTATGTCCAAATCTTTCTCTATGTTTGGAAAATTCTCTGAAATTATTTCTTTGAAGAGGTTTCTTATACCCTTGGTCTGTGCTTCTAAACCTTCTTCAATGCCTTTTATCCTTAGATTAGGACACCTTGCATTGTCTTGTATTTCTTGAATGGCCAGGGTGTGTTGTTGTAATATCTTCTGTATATCATTGACTGTGTTCTCAGTTTTGAATGAGCTGTCTTCCAGGAGTGATACCCTATTTTCCATGTGGTCGAGCCTAGTAGCATTGGTTTCTATTGCAGTCTTTAATTCGTTTATTGATTCCTTCATTTTGTTCAGAGTTTCTTTCTGATTCTTCCTTAGAGCCTCAACTTCCTCCTTCATCTCCTCTATGCTTACTTTGAGGCCTTTCATCATTCTGAAGATCAAAATTCGGAATTCTCCGTCTTGCATTTCCTGGAGGTCAGAGTCAGTGATCTCACTTGTTGATGCATTTTGGGTGTTTCTTGTTTCCTCACTGTTCTTCATTCTTGCATTTTCGGTGTTTTCCATTTTGTGTTTCTGTTGCATCCGCATCATTTTCCTTTCTGTGTATGAGACCTCTTGATGGCTCCTGTAGTCCCAATTGGGTCAGTATGCTGGAGGCTGTGGATCCCTCTCGTCCGGTTGGCTGGGGCGTGGTATTGTGTGTGGAGGGGTATGCAGGGTCCGGAGCTCAGGTGTTGTCACGTGAGGAGCACTTCGAGGCGAGGGTGCAGGTACTGAGGCACAGGTGATGGTGCCGAAAGGTGCCCTGTTTCCGAGGTGCAGGTGCTGGGGGTCGCCCGGGCCCGTAGGGATGCACACGTTTTCCGGGTCTTGGGCAATGTCGCCGGAGGGTGTCTGGGTTCTGATGCGCTGTGCTGAGGATTTCACATGGGCCCGTGGGAGGTGGGGGCTCCAGGTATCGAGAGGGGTGCCTAGGGGTGCACAGGCTCTGTGACGCAGCACAGAAGATCGCGCATGGGTCCCAGGGGGGAGCATGTGCTCCTAGATCTCAGGTATCAGTGCCAGGGCGTGTCCTGACTCAGAGACAACTCGGAGAGTCGCGCGGGTCTTGGGTGGCGGTGCTGGAGGGTATCCAGGCTCTGGCGCAGAGGTCACCGAGGTGATGCTGAGGCCTGGGGCGGGCGCAGAGGCTGCCGGGGTGATGCGCGGGGATCCCCGGGTCTGGTACCTGGCACACAGGCCGTCGAGGTGATGCCAAGGCCTGGGGCAGGTGCAAAGGCCCCAGAGGTGAAGCCGAGGCCTGGGGCAGGCACAAAGGCCGCTGAGGTGACGCCGACGCCTGAGGTGGGCACAGAGGCTGCGGGGGTGACGCCGAGACCTGGGGCAGGTGCAGAGTCTGCTGAGGTGACACGGGGGGGGCGGTCTGAGGCCCGGGGTAGGCGCAGAGGCTGCCGAGGTGACCCGCGGGGACGCCGGGGTCTGGTACCTGCCGCAGAGGCCGCCGAGGTGGCGCAGAGGGCGCCGAGGTGGCGCAGAGGCTACCGGGGTGATGCCGAGGCCTGGGGCAGACACAGAGTATGCTGAGGTGACGCGACGGGGGGAATCCGGGGCCCGGGGCAGGCGCAGAGGCTGCCGAGGTGACGCGCGGGGACGCCGGGGTCTGGTACCTGGCGCACAGGTTGCTGAGGTGACGCGCGGGGACGCCAGGGTCTGGTACCTGGCGCAGAGGCTGCCGAGGTGAAGCTGAGGCTTGGGGCTGGCGCAAAGGCCCTGGAGGTGAAGCCGAAACCTGGGGCGGGAGCAAAGGCCGCCGAGGTGGCGCCATAAATTTTTAATTTGTATGTGTGATGGCTTTTTTGATGCATCATCTGGATTAGGTTACAATATCTAGTTATTCAAACCCTAATGTTGATTCTCTTGTGAAGGCATTTTGCAGAAGTAATAAAAATCCCTAATTAGATAGTTTTTTCTTTCTTTCCTTTTTTTTTTTTTTACTTGTTTTTGTTTTGTACTGGGGATTGAACTCAGGGGCATTCTTTTTTTTCCTTCCTTCCTTCCTTCCTTCCTTCCTTCCTTCTTTCCTTCTTTCTTTCTTTCTTTCTTTCTTTCTTTCTTTCTTTCTTTCTTGCAGTACTGGAGATTGAACCCAGAGGCATTCTACCTTGGAGCTACACCCCCGCCCTATTTTATTCTTTATTTTGAAACAGGGTCTCACTAAGTTGTGGAGGGCCTCCCAAGTTGCTGAGGCTATCCGTGAACCTGCAAGCCTCCTGTCTCAGCCTCTGAAATACTGGGATTACAAGCATGTGCCACCACGCCCAGCTGAACTCAGGGACATTCTACCTTTGAGCTTATACCCCAGCCCTTTTTATTTTTTATTTTGATACAACATCATGCTAAGTTGCTGAGGCTGGCCTTGAACCAGTAGCCCTCCTGTCTCAGTTTGCCAAGTACTGGGATTAAAGGAGTGTGCCACCACATCTGGCTCCTAATGGGTTAAGTTTATGTAAGGGATATTATCCTAGAAAATCTTGGTGAAAAGCTTTAAAAGCAGTATGGAGCCTTCTCCCAAGAGAAGATAAAGTTCTAGCCTGCCTGTGATATTCCTTTCCTGAAGATCTGCCCTACATATTTCAAAGCTGCTTAGCCAGCCACAACAATCACACAAGCCAATCCATATAGAAATTTCAAATGGCTGTGGGCCAATTAAAACATATCTACAGGCCCAATTTGTCTTGTAGGCCATAGATGTGTCACCCTTGAACCCCTATAAGAAATGATGAGGTTGATTTTGAACAAAGAATGATAGAATTTGATCCTTAGATCTTAATAATCATAAAAGCTAACATTGTAATAAAAACATCAACATAACTTGGTAAGGACGTGTTCTTTTTGAAAGGTTTATTATAGACACACTTTGATGTTTTGTTTAAAATTTTCATTCTGTCCTGATTGAGTTTAGGCAGAAGGATGAGGGCAATATGAAATCTACTTCATCTGCTTTCAGATAAATGGAAAGAGATACATTTTCTAGGAAAGACAATCTGGTAACAACACTATAAAGGTTAGGAAGTAGTGAATTTTAGATTTGACAGTGTGACATTCAATATAAGATGCCTTTAGAAATGCTGTACTTAATATCAAATGGTTAAGTTTGTTTGTTTGTTTGTTTGTTTGTTTGTTTGTTTGTTTAAATGAGGGACAGGAACATGGCCAGAACTCAGCATTGACCTAACATTTATCAAGATATAACTCTAAGTTTGACAGGGCTGAGGTGTAGCCCAGTGGTAGAGCATTTGTCTAGCATGCAAGAGGCCCTGGGTTTGAGCTCCAACACTTGGGGGTAGGGGAATTACAACCTAGGAATGCAAGGTTGGCTTAACAGTCAAAAATCAATCAAACCAAACATCATATCTATGTAATAGAAGACAAAACCCACATGATCACCTCAATATATGAAGGAAAACATTTTACAAAATTCAAGACCCCTTCATTATTGAAAAGAAAAAAAAAAGCTGGGTGTGGTAGTGCACGCTTGTAATCCCAGTACTTGGAAGGCCAAGACAGGAGGATCTGGGTTCGCGGCCAGCCTCAGCTACTTAGTGAGGCCTTCCGCAACCTAGTGAGACACTGTTTCAAAATGAAGAATAAAAAATAGAACTGGGGTGTAGCTCAGAGGTAGAATGCCCCTGGGTTCAATCCACAGTTCTGCAAAAAAAAAAAAAAGAAAAAATCACTAAAAAAATTTGCAATAGAAGAGAACTTCCTCAACCTGATAAAAATACATCTATGAGAAATCATCGTCAATATCATACTTTAGGTAAAATATTGAATATTTCCCTTTAAAATCAAGAACAAGACAAGGATGCCTGCTCCCACCCAGTATAACGCTTCCAGCTAGTATTATACTAGAGGTTGTAGGTGAGTCAATTAGGGAAAAAATGAAATACATGGAAAATCTGAAAGGAAGAAGTAAGTATATATTTGATATGATCATGTTTATAGAAAATCCTAAATAATCTAGTTTAAAACTGTTTAAATTAATAAATGAGTTATGCAGTGTTGCGGGACAACAGATCAATATATGAAAAGCAGTTGTATTTCTATATACTTTCAATGAACAAACTGAAATTAAAACAATTCCATTCATCATAGCATCAAAAAGGATAAAATACTGAGAAATACATTTAATAATAGAAGTTAAAAATCTCTATTCTAGAAACTATGAAGTATTATTAGAAGGAATTAAAACAACCTAAATAAACAGAAAAATATTCCATTTTCATATATTATACACCATGAATATGCCCATGTTAATGGGCAATTCCTCCCAAATTGATTTATAGTTTTGTCTCAATCCCCATAAAAAATCTAGATAATGTCTATGCAGAACTGTACAATCCACTCCTAAACCTTACATGGAAACCCAAGGCACACAGAATAACCAAAAAACCTTAAGACAGAAGAATGAAGTTGGAGGATGCAAACTTGCTCGTTTCAAAGCTTACTACAGGCTACAATAATCAAAAAATTATGGTATTGGCATAAAGGTGGACATATAAATGAGTGGAATCGAATTGAAATTCCAGAAATAAATCCTCACATTTACAGTCAATTATCCACAAGTCTGGAAAGACCATTCAGTGGAGAAAAAAATAGTCTTTTCTACATATAGTTATATATCCTTGCCTCTTATATAAAAAATTTAACATGAAATTGATTGAAGACATGAATGGAAGAGATGAAACTCATAACATAAAATATGCCTAAATCTTCATGAATTTGAATAAAGCAATGGTTTTATAGATAGGAGACTGAAAGCACATGTAACAACAAAAAATAGATAACACTGGATTACATCAAAATAAAAACTTTTGTTGCACAAAAGTTGTCATTAAGAAAACAAAGAGGGCCAGGCATGGTGGCGCACGCTTGTAATCCCAGTACTTTGGGAGGCGGAGACCGGAGGATCCAGGTTCGCGGCCAGCCTCAGCTCTCTCTCTCTCTCTACTTAGTGAGGCCCTCCGCAACTTCGTGAGACCCGGTTTCAAAATAAAGTATAAAACATAGGGCCGGGGTGTAGCGCGGAGGTAGAACGCCCCTGGGTTCAATCCCTGGTACTGCAAAAAAAAAAGAAAAGAAAAGAAAAAGAAAACAAAGAGACCACCCACTAAATAAGAGAAAATATTTGTAAATCATACACCTTACGAGGATCTTGTACTTGGAATGTGTAAAGACTCTGACAACTCAATAATAAAAGGATGATCTAATTTTTAAATGGGAAAAAGACTCAAATAGACATTTCTAACTGGGCATGGTGGCACACACCTGTAATCCCAGTACTTGGGAGGCTGAGACAAGAGTATCATAGGTTCTCAGCCAGACTCAGCAACCTAGCCAGGCTCTCAGCAACCTACCACAACCCTGGTTCAAAATAAAAAATTCTAAAAAGGCCTGGGTTGTAGCTCAAAGGTAGAATGCTCCTAGGTTCAATCCCCAGTACCACAAAAATAGACAATTATGAAAAAAAGACAAACAAATGGCACATGAAGAAATGTTCAAGATAATTAGCCATCAAGGAATATAAATCAAAAAACATAATGAGCTACCACTTTGCCACTCTACCACTAGGATGGCTATAATTAAAAAGACAAACAAAGCCAGTCGTGGTGGCGCACGCTTATAATCCCAGTACTTGGGAGGCTGAGACAGGAGGATCGCAGGTTTGCGGCCAGCCTCAGCTACTTATTGAGGCCCTCCGCAACTTAGTGAGACCCTGTTTCATAATAAAGAATTAAAAATAGGGCTGAGAGTGTAGCTCAGAGGTAGAATGCCCATGGGTTCAATCCCCAGTTCTGAAAAAAAAAAAAAGACAATAGCAAGTGTTGGTGAGGACGCAGAGATACTAAAAACTTTATACATTGCTGGCAGTGATGTAAAATGGTACAGCCATTTTGTTAAACAACAAATGGAAGTTTCCCAAAAGCTTCACCATAAGATTCTGTGTGATTCAGCAATTCTACTGCTAGGTATATACGTAAGAAACCAAAGCATACATCCACACAAAAATTTGTATGGGAATGTTCATAGCAGCATTATTCATAAAGGCCAAATGAGTGGAAACAACTGTTTTCCTAATTTCTTTTTTGGATAGTTTGTTGTCAGTATACATCAATGCTTCTGATTTTCATATCTGATTTTCATGTTGATTTTTCTGTCCTGCAACTTAACTGAACTCACTCCTCAGTTCCAACAGTGGTTTGGTTGAGTCTTCAGGGTTTTCCATGTACTCACGTCATCAGCAGAGACTATTTCGCTTCTTCCTTTCCTATTACAATGCCTTTTATTTCTTTCTCTTGACTAATTGCTCTGGCTTGGGCTCCCAGTACTATAAAAATAACTTGTGAGAGTATGCAGCCTTGTCTTGCTTCTGTTCTTAAAGGAAAATGTTTTCCATTTTTCACAGTTGAATGTGACGTCAGCAATGGACTAGTCAGATGTGGTCTTTATATGTGTGTGTTGAGGTACATTTTTTGTGTACCTAATTTATTCAGAGTTTTAATCATGAAGGATGTTTAAGCCGAATGCTGTGGTGCATGCCTGTAATCCCATAATTTGGGAGGCTGAGACAAAAGGATCACAGGTTTGAGGACAGCCTCAGCAACATAGCAAGACTCTCAGCAACCTAATAAGACCCTGTTTCAAAATGAAAAATAAAAAGGGCTGGGGGTGTAGTTCAGAGGTAGAAGTTCCCTGGGTTCAATCCCCAGTACTACACACACAAAAAAAAAAAAGAAAGAAAGAAAAAAGGAAGGAAGGAAGGATTCTGTCATATGCTTTTTCTGCATCTGACATGATCATATGACTTTTGTCTTTCATTCTGTTAATGTAATATCACATTCATTTGATTTGTGTGTTAAACTATCTTTGCACCTGAAGAATAAATCCCACTTGATCATAGTGATTATCTTTTTTTTTTTTTTTTTTTTGGTGGTACCGGGAATTGAACCCAGGGGATTCTACCTCCGAGCTACACCCCCAGCCCTATTTTTTATTCTTTATTTTGAAACAGGGCCTCACTAAGTAGCTGAGGCTGGCCGCAAACCCGAATCCTCCAGTCTCAGCCTCCCAAGTACTGGGACTACAAGCATGTGCCACCACACCCGGCTGTGAATGATCTTTTTTTAAGGTGCTATTGAATTTGATTTGCTAGTGTTTTTGTTGAAGACTTTCATATTAATAGTCAGTAGGCCTTTTTTTCTTTATTTTCTTTCCTTATAGTGGTGTGTGTGTGTGTGTGTGTGTGTGTGTGTGTGTTATGGGGGATTGAACCCAGGGGCATTCTACCTCTGAGCTACACCCCCATCCCTTTTTATTTTTTATTTTGTTTTGAAACAGGATCTCACTAAGTTGCTGAGGGTCTCATTAAATTGCTGAAGCTGGCCTCAAGCCTGTGATCCTCCAGTCTCAGCCTCCCAAGTGCTGGGGTTATAGGCACGTGCCAGTGCACCCTCTTCTTTCTTTATTTTTTATATTGATGTTTATTGCTATAAACTTTCCTCATAATTTTTGGTATATTATGGTTCTATTTTAGTTTGTCTCACAATATTTTCTGATATGCCATTCAATTTCTTCTTTGACCTGTTGGTTGTTCAGAAGTATGTTGCTTAACTTCCATGCATTTGTGAATTTTCTGACATTTGTCATTCTGTTTTGTTTTGTTTTGTGGTGCTGGGGACCAAACCCAGGAGTTCACACATGCTAAGCAAGTACCCCAGCCCCCGTCTTATTATTTATTTCTAGTTTTACACTGTTGTGATAGAAAAAATACTTGATATGATCTCGATCCTTTTAAATTTGTTAGGATTTGTCTTGCAGCTTAATATCTGATCTATCCTGGAGAATGTTCTATGTGATTAGAGAACAATGTGTATTCTACCACTTCTGGATGGAATAATCTCTATATGATTTGTAGGTCTAATTTGGTCTAAGATGTAGTTGAAGTCCAATGTTTCTTTTACATTTTCTGACTAGCCGGGTGTGGTGGCACATGCCTGTAATCCTAGTACTTGGGAGGCTGAGGCAGGAGGAGTATAAGTTCGAAGCCAGCCTGAGCAACTTAGCAAGGCTCTCAGCAACTTAGTGAGGCCCTGTTTCCAAATAAAAACTAAAAAGGGCTGGGTGTGCAGCTCAGAGGTAGAATGTCCCTGGGTTCAATCCTGGTATCACACACAATAAATAAATAAATAAATAAATAAATAAATATTCTGTTTAGATGATCTGTCCATTATTCGAAATGGGGCACTGAAGTCCTCTACTGCTACTGTATTGCAATTTACCTCTTCCTTCAGATCCTTCAATATTTTCTTTCTGTATTTAGGCGATCCAAATGTTGGGTGCATATATATTTACAATTGTTATATCCTCTTAATAAACTGACTCCCTTATCATTGAATAAAGACTTTCTTTAGCTATTTCTACAGTTTTTTTTTTTTCTTTTTGTGGAACTGGGAATTGAACCCAGGGGCATTCTACCTCTGAGCTACACCCTCATCCCTATTTTTATTTTTTATTTAGAAACAGGGTCTCACTAAGTTGCGGAGGCCTCACTAAGTAGCTGAGGCTGGCCGTGCTACTTGCGATCTTACTTTCTCAGCCTCCCAAGTACGGGATTACAAGTGTGCGCCATCACGCCCGGCTTTATTTTTACAGTTTTTGACTTAAAGTTCACTTTATCTAAGTTTGGCTACTGCTCTCTTTTGGTTTCCATTTGAATTTTTTTTTTCGGTACCAGGGATTGAACCCAGGGACATTCTACCTCCGAGCTACACCCCCGGCCCTATTTTTTATGCTTTTATTTTGAAACCAGGTCTCACGAAATTGCGGAGGGCCTCACTAAGGAGAGAGAGAGAGAGAGACAGGAAGAGAGAGAGAGAGCTGAGGCTGGCCGCGAACCCGGATCCTCCGGTCTCCGCCTCCCAAAGTACTGGGATTACAAGCGTGCGCCACCACGCCCGGCTCCCATTTGCATTTTAATATGTGGAATATCTTTTTCCATCCCTTCACGTTGGGTCCATGTGTGTCTCCATTTCTATGCTTCTTCTGGTGGTATCTTTGTAATCCTTGTGTCTTGCATTAGCATCTGAGCATTTGAGGAAGCAGCCACCTCTTCTGGCTTCAGAGGTGTTCTGGGCAGGGACAGATCTTCACTATTTAGTCCAGCCTGAGATTCTGAATGGACCAGTTGATTATGCCCTTGGGCAGTGCTTACTGCTCAGTCCTCTAGTTAGGCTTGATTGCTGCCTTTGCTCTCAAGTCTAGTAGGACCACTGGCTCTGCTGTCCAGTGAGGCCACTGGCTGGGCTCTGCACTCAGGCAGAGCTCCTGGCTGGACCCTTAATTGCCTCAGGTCATGCAGGGTCACAGGCTGTGTTCTCCACCAGGCAGCATAGCTATTTGGATTAGATAGATGGAGTCACTGCTTGGGACAGGAGGGTCTAGAGGCCATGCTGCATAGAAGTGCATGGTCGATGTCTGCCTCTCTACCTGGGTGGAGCCTTTGGGTGGTCTCTGAAGGTGGGCCTAGTTGCCATCTGGACACCCAGGTCAGTCAGGACCAGCCCCTATGCTCTGCAGACATCCACTCAAGCACCTCCCTGCCTGAGTGGAGCCTTGAAGTGGGCTCTGAGGCTGGGCAGGGTGGTTATCTAGGGGCTCAACACTGGTAGAACTTTCTTCCATGCCTCTGGAAGTGACCATCTGGCTTTGCAGTGGGCTATGCTGTTGGCTGTGTTCTCTGATCCAGCACCACCTCTGGCAGAAACGCAGAGCTGCCGCTGAGGTCCTCTTGGTGGCTGTGTGCCCTGCCCTTTGTCTTTGTTTCTACCTGACACCAGGAGTCTAGCCCTGCCATTACTCCCAGTGTTTCCCATGAGGCTAGACAGACTGGGCCTCCGAGAGGCATCTCAGAACGCTGGGAACACGGCATGTCTACCCAGGCCCTCTTTCCCCACTACAGAAACTGTAGGCTCAGGGGAATCCTCTCTGTGTGGTCCTGTGCTGACTTGAGGAAGAAACAGTGTGGTCAACGTGAGACCACTCCTCTTACCTTTTTTATTGTGTTCTTTTTTTAGGTTCTGTGGTCCATGCAGGTGCCTCAGTCTCATTCCCAAGTTTGGGATTTTCACAAAGGTGTTCTTTGTGGAGAGGTGTACTTTCCATAGTGAAGGCTGGGAACTCCTATTTTGTCATCCGGTGATGTCCATCCCTCCAAGTCTTTATATAAATTCCCATTTTTCCTCTATAGCCTCCTAACCTCAAATTAAACTCAACATAACACAATTCAATATAACCAAGCTTTGAACTCTTCTCTGGGGGTTTGAGAAGACTAGAAAACCGAATTGGATAATGCATAAAAATCAGGGATGGGCTAACTTTTTTAATAGAAATAGCAAGACAAGCTAAAGACAAAAGGTAAGTCTCAAACAGCCTCAGCTTCTGAATTGTGGTAATATCTGCAAGCCAAACACAATTTCTATATCCACATAAAAGATTATTGGTCAACAGTAATTATGATGTGACTATGACATGCCACACACCATGCTAGGTGCTGGAGTCATACAGCGATTAAAGCAAGCTCTGTGATTCTAAAGAGTTCCTAGCTAAGAGGGAAACAAACAATTATTACACTAAAGTACTAGATAAATGCTCTGGCAGAGGTCTAGACTAACTGCTGTAGGAACAGAGGAATGACTATGTATGAGTAAGGCTGAGAAAGCTTCCTATAAAGGTGACCCCTCTCTCTCTCTCTCTCTCTCTCTCTCTCTCTTCTTTGCTTTCTTCCTTTTTTTCCTTCCTTCCTTCTTTCCTTTCCTTTCCTTTCCTTTCCTTTCCTTTTCTTTTCTTTCTTTTCTTTTCTGCACAGGGCCTCTGGCATGCTAGGCAAGCACTCTACCACTAACCCACATCCCCAGCCCTATAAAGGTCACTTTTCAGCTGGTATTGGAGAAAGAACAGAAAATATTTCTGCAATAGTTTCTAGGCATTTTTTCAATTCATGTAAAATTCTTGTGATGCTATTAATCCAATATACACATATATATATATATATATATATATATATATGTATCTCCTTGTCCAAAAGGATATATAGATATTACATATATCCTTGTCTAAAAACAAAGCAGAAACAAATAAATGCCCAAAAAGGCACTAAATATGCTAGAAAGCTCTTCAGAGAATAATAAACATGAATATGTAGTTTGAGACATTTATGGGCATTGTTTGTCCTGTTCTATTGACGAGAACAAATAATTAAGAAAATAATCTACTGTTCACTTTAGTTTATCTGGTAATAGCTATGATATCTCTATTTTATTTTGCTCTATCAAACAGCAGGCTCATTTCTGCACAAAAGATTGGGCTAAACCACAAAATTGTTTAATTATAGGGATAGAAGTGACCCTAATATGTAGTCTGTGCATCTTGACTTCAGGTCTGGCTGGTCTTAACTACTACTGGCTTAAAATTTTTCTCTTCTTAAAATAGTTTAGATTTTCCACAACTTCCCCTGGAAATCTGTCTTTTGTCATCCATTATCTTAGATGTCATCTGTTAAGTGAAACAAAGTGGTGTTTTAATGTGCAATTACTAGTAAAAACAAACTGGAAACCCAAAAGATGAGGATGGGATTTCTCAAAAGCTTGAATTCCTCAGACACAGGAGCTTATCAGCACATGGTTTCTGAACCAGTTTGGGCCCCCAAATATTTTACTCCATCTCTGAATGAACAAAGTGCTTTTATCTCAGTATGAGTTGTCAAATGATTACAAAGACACCCTACCATTTGATTTCCAGGCCAACCCACCACTGCCGTGATAAATGGAAATTTCTCCTGTCAGTTTAGTGGGAAAGGGGCAGAACCAAGATAACAGGAAGAAAACGTTTATTTTAGGGAAAAGAAAAGAAAGAAACTTGCAGGGAAAAAAGCTCTACCCTTCCATCTTTAGACTTTATTGCTAATGTCTTAGGAACAAACACCTTTCCCCACCTAGTAGGCTTTCTCTTTTTTTTTTTTTTTTTTTTTTTTTTTTTTTGCGGTACCGGGGATGGAACCCAGGGGCATTCTACCTCCAACCTACATCCCCAGCCCTATTTTTTATACTTTATTTTGAAACGGGTCTCACTAAGTTGCGGAGGGTCTCACTAAGTAGCTGAGGCTGGCCACGAACCCGGATCCTCTGGTCTCAGCCTCCCAAGTACTGGGATTACAAGAGTGCACCACCACACCCGGCTGTAGGCTTTCTTATACTCCAAATTAGCCAAATAGACTGATTACTTACATTTGTGTAAGTAATAGTGTTACTAACAGTGTTACATGGTTTTGTTAAAACTATGTTTGCTGTTCACTCAGTATGGCTCTAATTTCAACTCCCTCGAATGACTTTCTTACAATATAGTCCTTGCTTTAATTCCTTTAAATTAAACGTTCCAGCTATCCCCCTCCACCTACCCAAGAGGATTGGCTTTGGTATTGGAAATTTCATATCATTGAAGTGCAGGATGAACTTTGAAGGTATCCAGAGGTATTGGGGAGTGTTTTCCCAGAGTGATTTGGCTACAAAATGGGAGTAGAACAATCCTGGACTTAAATTAGTACTGAAACTTCCCAGACCTTTTACTAGGGTTATTTGTTTGTTTGGGGGTTTTCTGTTTCGTTTTGTTTTTGGTATTGGGGATTAAACTCAGGAGCATTCTACCTCTGAGCTACACCCCTAGCCCCCTTCTTTTCATTATTATTAATTATTATTATTATTATTATTATTATTATTAAACAGGGTCTTGCTAAGTTGCTGAGACTGGCCTCCAACCTGTGCTCCTCCTGTCTCAGCCTCCCAAGGACTGGGATTACAGGTGTGCACCACTATGCCCGACTAATACTTGTTTTACTGAAGCCAACTGAGTCACTAGTTTTGTGTAAGCACTTCCCTAGGAGACACAAAAGCAGACTTTTATTTCTTCTCAAATGAAAGGTTAACTGCATATGATAGCCTAAGAATTGAGCAGAGGATTGTGGTGGGGTGGGGTGGTGACCCAATATGACTGATATTAGGAATCATCAGGCCCCCACCATGAGCACATCTGTCCCTGCCAGTCTCCAACCCTAGCCATCTCTAGCCTAACCTTTTCTTGGGAGCACTGAAACCAGAGCTTCTCCCTGAGACACAGACTCTCCCAAGATAAATATATCTTGGCCAAGTCCTTCCAGAGAGTCTGGGGATAGACTCTCAAGTTCTTGGTTCCTTAGAAATATGGTCAGTCCATACCTTAGTGACTCTTTTCAAAGAGGGTTTATCCAGGGCTGCCTCTATTTCCAAAGTCTGTGGAAAGTTCGGAGTTTTGTGGTGGGACCAGGTCTAAGAAACGCAGCCAGGCAGACCCTTACTGAAGAGTTTAAACGTACTTCCAGCTATCATTCCTTCTTCTGGAAGATTTACAGGTAGCCAGTTCCACTGAGTAGAGGTGACACTGAGTTTTGTTTGTTTTGTTGTACTGGGGATAGAACCCAGGGACATTCTACCTCCGAGCTACACCCCCAGCCCTATTTTGTTTTTTATTTTCAAACAGGTTCTCACTAAATTGCTGAGGGTCTCACTAAGTTGCTAAGGCTGGCCTCAAACCTGTGATCCTAAGCCGGGCGTGGTGGCGCACGCTTGTAATCCCAGTACTTTGGGAGGCGGAGACCGGAGGATCCGGGTTCGCGGCCAGCCTCAGCTCGCTCACGCGCGCGCTGTCTCTCTCTGTCTCTGTCTCTGTCTCTGTCTCTCTCTGTCTGTCTCTCTGTCTCCCTCTCTCTCTCCTTAGTGAGGCCCTCCACAACTTCGTGAGACCCGGTTTCAAAATAAAGTATAAAAAATAGGGCCGGGGGCGTAGCGTGGAGGTAGAACGCCCCTGCGTTCAATCCCCGGTACCACAAAAAAAAAAAAAAAAAAAAAAAAACCTGTGATCCTCCTGTCTCAGCCTCCCAAGTACTGGGATTACAGGAATGCACCACCACGGCCAGCTGAAATTGAGTTTGACAGCTCATGTTGGCCATAAAGAACCCATCGTACAGAAGCAGAGCAGAGAAGCCAAAGGCTAGAGCTCTGGACTGTTTTATGAACGTGGGCAAGTGACGTAACCTCTCCATGCCTCAGTACTTTCATCCATAAAATAGGGATGATGATAATAGGACTTACCTCATAGGTGGTTTTGAGGAATGAATGAGTTAATGTATGTAAGATGCTTAGACTAGTGCCTGAAACATTACACATGCCACATGAACATGGCCAACAGACAGAGCATCTAAAAGTTTGTAGGCTATAATTAAAACATTGCATTTGAACAGGCTTCAGCTTTGGTCAGATTTCTTAGATACCTGGCGTTATGATTACAGCATATCGGCACATACTTGGTTATCACTCAAGAGTGCTAGTCAAACATTTCTCAGACTGGTCCTAACAGAAGACTATTCCACGAAGACAATTGTGTGTGCCAGCAAAGTTCTTTCCTGCAGCAAACAAATTTGTTTTTCAACCATCAAACAAAATTTAATTGATTTTTTGACTCCAGGACTTCTCAGGCTTTCCTGTGACATTTGAATTATGAAACCCAGGGGATTTGGTATGCAAAGTTTACCAAGCGTATCTGAATGAAGAAGCCTTTGTTCTGGGAGTTCTGTCACCTCCGCTAGTTTCCCCAAAGTATGTTCCAAAGGAGATGCTTGGCAACTGACAGAAAGGTTATTACATCAAATAACACTTAAGTCTGCCTTGCTAATTCCTAACTGGCAGGAAAAAAAATTATATCACATTAAAGAAAACATCACAAGTGTGGGAACCAATGAGTATTTTCCAGATTTGGAGAGTTCACAGGCCAGCAAAATCAATAGGTTGCCACTCTTTTATCTTGCCAGGAAGGATTATTAAAATAAATTATCATTTATTGTTACAATGATTTCATAAAGAAAAAATATTTTAACAACCAAAAAAGGGAAGGAATAATATAGCTTAAGAACAAAAGACAAATATTTAAGCTGAATATATTTAGCAGAACAAAAACTCACTACATTAGGTTTACCTATATTGTCACCTAAGAGAGTAGGTTTTAGGAAAAGGAAGGAAGGAAGGAAAAAGGAAAGGAGGGAGGGAAAAGGAAGGAAGGAAGGAAGGGAGGGAGGAAAGAGGAAAGAGAAGCAAATAAAGGAGGGAGGGAGGAGAAAAGGAAAGGAGGGAGGAGGGAGGGAGGAAGATGAGATGATAGCTGTGTTAATTTGACTGCAGTAATGGCTTTGCCTTGTATGTGGGCATCAAAACATCATGCTGTACACCTTCAATATATACAATAAAAATCTACATTATTTGCATTTTTGTCATTTTGCCTTGAATCAGGAAAACCTTTTTTATCTGTCATTTAAGAATCACTAATATATACAGCAGTACATGGACCTTGTCAAATCCCAAAGTGTTTCTAACTTGGGGTCCCACTGGTCACAGTTATGGAGTATTATCAGGTGCAGAGAGATGGTGACTCTATCCTGCTGGGATGTTAGGACACTGTGCTGTGGTGGGAGGGATGGCCGGCAGGTGCGGAGGCCATTCCTGGGGTACATACTGCCCTGTAAACACATCTCTATGCTGTTCCAGGTATCTTCAAACCTACCTCCATAGTCTATGGCAATCTCTTCTGTCATAAAGGAAAACCCTCTGTCCTCAGACTCTTTCTCTGAAAGTATGCTGCCTTGCAGTATTAAGACCCACTTCTCCCTAGAGAAGTGACAGTTTTTCTGCAGTCTCTCATGCAGCGCTTATGCATTTCCTGCACTCCATCTGGGTTAGAAGGAGCGATCAGAGTCTCCTCATCCCCTAGATTCAATTTCCAAATCCTTTTGCTCCTCTTTTGCATAGAAACTGCTTGAAACGTTATCTTCCCTGACTTTAGGAAAACTCTCCTGGTCTTTCTTTCTTTCCTTCTTTTTTTTTTTTTTCAGTACTAGGATTTGAACTCAGGGGCATTCTATCTTCAAACTACATTCTTTTTATTTTTTGTTTTGTTTTGAAACATGGTCTTGCTAGGTGGCTGAGAGTCTCGCTATGTTGTTGAGGCTATCCTCCAACTTGTGATCCTCCTGTCTCAGCTTCCCAGGTACTGGATTACAGGCATGTGTACCTGGCTCCTTTCTCTCTTCCTTTCCAGACTCTTTTTTAAAAGATCCTTTTTTCCCTGTCCTTTCATTCCTTGGGTTGCTCTCAGACTCTACTGTTTCTTACCTTCTATTTTTTCCCTGAAAAGCCTCATCCAATCCCGTAGTGTCAATTACCATCTATCTGCTATTTGAGAGTCTTCTCAAAACTCTCCTCTGGGATTCAGGCCTAGTACATCTCACAGCTCATCCTCCACCTGCACATCCCACAGGTTTCTCCAACTCAGCACGTCCATTGCTGAACTCATTTTCTTTTCCTACACCCGTGGTTTCTATTTCAGAAAACACACCGCCATCCATCTGCTCAATGCTAAAACCTAAGGGACAGTTTAACTCTTCCTCTTCTTCCACCTTCCAATCTCCAGAGCCAAGATCCCTTTTTTTCCTCAAAATCAGTCAAATATACTTTCTAAATATCTCTAGAAACTTACCATTTTTCTCTTTTCCTAAGCTAGCCTCAGATCTTATGATTTGCACCAGATTATCTCTTGCCTGCATGTCTGAAACTCCTTTTGGATTTTTTTCCACTCTGCAGAGCATTCTTTCTACAACTCAAATCTAATTACACCATCAGCAGGCCTGAACCCCCCCCCCAGTAACTTCCCCTACCCCAACCCATAACCGTGAGGTCCTTCCTGATCTGGTGCTCACTTGGTTCTGTGGCCTATGCTCTCCCCCTCTGTACCCAGAACTCTCAGGATCTTAAGGAAGCCATGCTCGCTTAAGTCTCTAGGCCTCTGCACATGTTACTCCCTGTCTGGAACATTTCTCCCTACCACATACATGCATCATCTTCTCCACGTCAACTTTTTCCTGTATCATTCCTCTCTTACTTCAGGCTTCCACTTGGGTATCTCATCCTCCAGGAAGTTTCCCCTAAGGCCTCAACTCAATATTGGGTGAAGAGCCCCTCCCCTGTGCTCTCCCAGCATTCTGTACTTTCCCTATTGTAGAATTTCCCCCCAAACAATAACTCTTTGCTTAATTATCTGCCTCCCTACTAAACTGTAGGCCCATGAAGACATGGACTGTGTTGTTTTTATTAACTATCATATACTTTGAGCCTTGCACTTGGCCAGTTCATAAAAAACACTCAGAAACACTTGAATAAGGGAATTAATGTATTTGATGATTGTCTTAGATTTCAAGTGTTTATTAGTGGTTTATAACAGGGGTCCAAAGAGGAAACAGCACACTCAGAGTAGGATAATTCAGGGACAGTTGACTTACAAAAGGACCTTGTAAAATATGGGTATAAGAGGATTACTAGTAATGGGTCAATAACTTAAGCTATTAACATCCATGGGCCAGAAGCAGTTACAGAACAAAGGGACAGAGTCAGGTGGAGCCAGCCACTTGAGAGGAGAATTGAAGCTGGGTGTGGGGGCACATGCCTGTAATCTCAGTACTTGGGAGGCTGAGACAGGAGCATCACAGGTTCGCGACCAGCCTCAGCAACTTAATGAGACCCCGTTTCAAAATAAAAAGGGCTTGGGGTATAGCTCAGAGGTAGAATGCCCTTGGGTTCAAATCCCAGTACAAAGAGAGAGAGAGAGAGAGAGAGAGAGAGAATGCATGCATGCACAGAGTCAGCTTAAGGCCACCGTACTGGTCAGGGTTCAACACAGAAACAGAACTAGCAGGAGCTAGATGATAGTAAGGGCTGGCAAAACAAGTTCAAAATCTGTATGGCAGGCCATGGCCAGGGAGGGCAGATTGAAATCTCAGGCACAGTGTGAAGCGACTGTCCACAGGTGGAATTTGTTCTTCTCTCCATTCTGGTCTTGGGGCCTTTCAAATGACTGAGTCAGATCTATGCAGATTAACTAAAATAATATTCCTTACAGTAAATTGACTATGGATTTTAATCACATCTATAAAATACTTTCACAGCAACAACTAGCTTAGCATTTGAATGTAGGCGACTAGAGTCTAGTCATGTTGACACATAAAACTGACCATGTAGCTACCTTGGAGAAAGTGAATCAAATAATACACATCCTGACCCCACCCCTTTCTCCATCTTACCCACCTTTCAGCCTCTCCATTGGCTGAGCCCAACCAGTGCTCAGGGGCAGAGAACCCCTTGATGGGGTTCTTATCCGTACTGGACTCTATGAAGTGTCTGCAATATAGGGAAGGGAGATAGAACCAAGCTCCAAACCACAGTCTGTGGGTTGGAGGTGAGAATTCTCAGAAGGGTAAATGAGGATTCATACTGTGACATTTCCAAGAAGTTCCTTGAAGAGGAGAGGAGCCCCCAAATTAGGAAGGGCTGTGTATTGGTCAGCTTTTACCTTACTACAACAAAATACCTGAGACATAGCTGGGCATGGTGGCGCACGCTTGTAAATCCCAGTACTAGGGAGCCAGAGACAGGAGGATCTGGGTTCACAGCCAGCCTCAGCTAATTAGTGAGGTCCTCTGCAACTTAGTGAGACCCTGTTTCAAAATAAAGAATAAAAAATAGGGCTGGGGGTAGAGCTCAGAGGTAGAATACCCCTGGGTTCAATCCCCATTACCGCAAAAAAAAAAAAAGAAAAAAGAAAAAAATAAACACCTGAGACAGCTAACTTTGTAAAGACAAAAGGTTTATTTAACTCACAGTATTAGAAGCTCAAAGTCCAAGAGCAGGCAGCCTCATTGATTTGTCCTCTGTGAAGGTGGCTGATGGGGGCACATCATAGCAGGAGTGTGTTTAGAAGGAAGTGTTCACATCTCAAGCAGAAGAGAGTAAGAGGATGGGTACGCCAAGCTTGCTGTGTGTGTGTGTGTGTGTGTGTGTGTGTGTGTGTGTGTGTGTGTGTTTTACTGGGGAATGAACTCAGAGTCATTCTACCTCTGAGCTATACCCCCAGCACTTTTTTATTATTATTATTTTTAAAACAGGGTTTCACTAAGTTTCTGAGTCTCGCTAAGTTGCTGAGACAAGCCTCAAACCTGTGATCCTCCTGTCTCAGCCTCCCAAGTACTAGGATGACAGGCATGTACCACCACGCCTGGCCCAGGCTTGCTCCTTTTATGACAACCCTCTCTAAGAACTACCAAAGGGATTGCAGGAGAAATACTTCACACCCTTAATGATCTAAAGACCTCACCGCTCAAAGGTTCCGCCATCTCCTAACAGCACTACCCTGGGTGCTATTACTATCATCAAAAGTAAACTGGTTTTTAATTTCCTAAATATAATTAATAGCAAACAGCCAAATCCAGTCATCTGTTTGGTAAATAAAGTTTTATTGGAACACAGCCACACCCAACTATTTACATTTTGTGCATGGCTACTTTCACTCTACAGAGTTGAATATTGCCAGAGAGAAGGTATGACCCACAAAAATAAAAATACTTTCTCCTTTATAGAAAAAGAACACTTAGCCAAGAATGGTGGTGCACGCCTATAATCCCAGTACTTGGGAGGCTGAAACAGGAAGACAGCAGGTTTGAGGCCAGCCTCGGCAACTTAGTGAGACTCTCAGCAACCTAGCAAGACCCTACTTCAAAACAAAAAATAAAAAGGGCTGGGAGGTAGCTCGGAGGTAGAATGCCCCTGGGTTCAATCCCCAGTACAAGGAAGGAAGAAAAAAAGGAAGGAAGGAAGGAAGGAAGGAAGGAAGGAAGGAAGGGGATTCCTGTTTAGAAAATGAAGGTGATAACTTGAAAGAGATTAAAAGAAACATATTCACAAGAATGAATTCCCAATTATAACACATAAAAGTTGATTTCCCCTAAGAAATCTTGTTACTCTATACACAATTTAAAAACAAGGGTGTAAACCAGGTGCATGACTCTTATCCAAGTACTTGGGAGGCTGAAACAAGAAGATCACAAGTTCGAGGCCAGCCTCAGCAACTTAGCAAGACTCTCAGCAACTTAGTGAGACCATGTTTCAAAATTTAAAAAAAAATTTTTTTAAAGAACTGGAGGTGTATCTTGGAGGTAGAATACCCTTGGATTCAATCTCCAGTACCAAAAAAAAAAAACTCCAAACAAAACAAAACACACAAAAAAAAATTGTAAAGAATCTCCTCTTTTTTCTTATCTCTTCACACACATACCCTTTATTTATTGATTTACTGATTGATTTCTTTAACTAAAAAGAGACGCCTGAGATGAGATTTCAAAACTGAATTTTAAAGATGAAAAGTCTGATAATTCCCTTCCTTTTAATTGAGTGTGCACAAATTTGATCAAAGTCTGTGGAAAATTAGTTCAACAGGATAGAGAAGGGTGCTACTTAAAACCAAAGTCAAGACTGGTCCCTAATTGGTTTTGCTCTATACAGTGACCTTGAGAACAAACCAATAGCTAATTCCAGTCAGCTAACTCACCAAGGCATGCAGGTGCTCACAATGATATCTCAGGGGAGACTCTCAAAATTTGGGGCTCTTCAAAATTTATCATCACTAACTGGGCATGGTAGCACACGCCTGTAATCCCAGTACTGGGAAGACTGAGACAGGAGGATCGCAGGTTCCAGGACAACCTCAGCAACTTAGTAAGACCCTGTTTCAAAAAAAAAAATAAAATAGGGCTGAGGGTGTAGCTTGGAGGTAGAATGCCCCTGGGTTCAACCTCCACTACCCCCCAACCTCAAAAAAACAATTCATCATCACTGCCGGGATAGTCATTCAAGAGACATGCTCGTGTATAGTGGTTCTGAAATGTCCTGTTCACCTATGATAGATGACTGGTCTTCATGGAATACATTGTATGTGCATTCATGGAAATAAATGGCTTGACCAAATAGGGGATCATCTGATAGGGGGGGTTCACTTGGAGATATGCCATCATACAGCATTCCCACCAGACAGTGTTTCTCCTGCTTTACTGATTACTACATGTTCCTGACCTTGACTTGGCAAATCTACTTCGTTTTCTAAGTCCTGAATTCAATATGCAACCTGCTTCTAATCTCCATTTTTCCTAGATCCTCCCTTCTGTGTTTTTATTCAAACCTGGTAACTTGACCCTGAATCTCTGTTACTTGACTTAGGAGGGATGATGAGCCCCTCCCATGCACTTAGCGCCGTCTCCCAATGAAAACAGCCTATAGGACAAAAAGGAAAAACGTGGAAGAGGTCAAACACTACAGATCACGTTTCCTCACTTCATATTGTCATCAGTACCACATCGATGGTCAGTCTGGAATCAAAATCTTCACATGAATTATATTATGAAATTAAACATTTGGGAAATGCTTTGTTTCAAAAACACAACGTCCTGTCTCTTAGCCAAGCACACTTATTTTAAAGAGCCGGTATGCAATTAATGTATTTGGAACACATGACTGATTAAAAATAGCAGCACTGTTAAGTTCTAACTTTGTTCTTTTGCCAATTTTGAAGTTCCATGAGAGCAAAGGATTTAACGATCATGGTAACTAGATAAAACCAATGCCTATGTATGTTTGTCTGCTTTGTCTCGTTGAATATGTCCAAATTGCGTATGAATTCCAAGTCCGGTACTACTACGGGCATACACTTTCAGCACATTATACCTTACATGGTTTTATAACGTATTTGACATATTAGCTTACCATATTAAATAAATTCACTTATTTTCAATGGACCTGGACTTGATAACAACAAAACCTAACTCAGAGGGTTGGTTAACAAAATGAACCTTTATTTTATAAGCTCACCATATCCTAAATTTTATGTTTCTCAAACTTTGCTTTGAATGTTATTCTCTGGAATTGATTTCTTTTCAGAAAAAAATTCTTGAACTGTTAAATTTTATTTATGTAAGTTTTTTGCCCAATCTTTAAAAAAGCCAGTTCTGCCTGGACTATTTCCAAAACCAAATGTACCAAAATATTTATTTCCTTTGCTTCTAAGCCCCTAGAAAAGGGCTCAATTAAATGCTTGTGAAGACCTTCAAATATGCTTCTAGCATCCTTAGCTCCTGGCTACTCTGCATGGCTACTTTCTTAGGCTAAATGACTGATGGAAACTTCCGCTACAAAAGAGTGCATCTTTCCAAAAGAATTGACATCAGAATATCACAGCGATACATGCACATCCATGTTTATAGCAGCACCATTCACAATAGCCAAATTATGGAACCAGCCTAGGTGTCCATCAACAGATGAAGGGATCACAAAGCTGTAGTATATACACACAATGGAATTTTACTCCGCCATGAAGAAGAACAATATATGTCATTTGCAGAAAAATGGATGGAACTGGAGAATATTATGCTGAGTGAGATTAGCCAGTCTCAGAAAGCAAACTGCTGTTATGTTTTCTCTCATATGTGGAAGCTAGAGAGAAATTGAGTAACAAGAGACCTCAGATAAAGGAGTAGAGATGCCAATGGAGTGATGGAGGAAGTTTAGGGGAGAGAGGTGGGGGAACAGGGACATAATGAAGGTAACAGTTTAAATAATGCTGTGTACATATATGAAATTATCAATACCAATCTCAATAACATGTACGGGGAAGAGGAGAGAGTCCAGTGGGATCCGGAGGGAAACACACCAAGTGTTATGTACATGTATATTCTTACCAGTCTATACCTCATTATGATGTATAATTACAATGCAATAATGAAAGTATTTAAAAAATGCACTTGATAATGCTTCCAACTAACTCCAGACCTCTCCTACCACTGTTTCTCCTCTCTTCAAACTCTCCCCCTTTATTCTCTCCGATTAGGCAATAAACAGGTTTAAGTTTCTCTGATTCTAAAATATAAAAAGCGAACACATAACAATAAAAGATGAACCTCGTTTCCCCTAGGTACTCTCTCAACCTACATCCCTATTTCTCACTTTTTAACTGGCATACTTCTTAAAAGAGGAGTCCATGGAAATTATCTCTACCATGCTACTTTCAGTGAATTCTTCAACTCTGATTTCTTCTCCATCATCCCACAGAAATTGTTTTGGCCCTCTCCCTAGTTGATCTTTCTATGGCATATGGTGTGACTGGACACCCCACTGTTGGAATGTACCTCCATTTTTTCTGGCTTTACATTTGAATATGGAGTAAGGGTCCCTAAAGTAGCATTTCTTTTGCCCTCAACAAAGGAGTGAATTTTCTTCCTTTTTATTTATTTATTTTTTGAGACAGGGTCTCAGTAAGTTGCTGAGGGTCTTGCTAAGTTGCTGAGGTTGACCTCAGACCTGTGATTCTCCTATCTCAGCCTCCTGGGATTACAGGCTTGCGCCACCATACCTGGCTGAGGAGTGAATTTTCTGATTGCTAAGTGTGGGATAGGAAACAGAGCTTGCTTTTGTTTCCTCAGTCTCTTCCTTGCAAGCAACTCTTTCTTACTTGCCTCTCCTGCTGGAAGGTAGTTCAAGATTGCTCTTATAAGACCATCTACTTCTGTTCACAAGCCAGTTTAGCTAACAGACCTAAAGATATATCCTCTAATCTTTATTAGTAATTATTTTGGTGGCGGCAAAGGAGAAAGGTTCTTTAGAGTAATGCATTAATTTTTTTCACTTTTTAAAAATTAGTATTATTTTTAATTAGTTAATCATAATTGTAATAGTGGCAGATGCCTGTAATCCCAGTACTTGGGAGGCTGAGACAGGTGGATCACAGGTTCAAAGTCAGCCTCAGCAACTTAATGAGACCTTCAGCAACTTAGGGAGACCTTGTTTCAAAAGAAAAAAATTAAAAAAATAGGACTGGGGGTATAGCTCAGAGGTACAATGCCCCTGGGTTCAATCCCCAGTACAAAAATTTTAAAAAATATATTACATATTATGGTGTATAGATTGTATACAGTGGAATTCTACCTCCAAGCAACACCTCCAGCCCTTTTTATTTTTTATTTTGAAATAGGGTTTCACTAAGTTGCTGGGGCTAGCCTTGAACCTGCCATCCTCCTGTCTTAGCCTCCCAAGTACCGAGATTGCAGGCGTGTACCACCACGTTCAGTCAATGTCATATCTTGATACATATACACAATTGAATGATTCACCCAAGCTAGTTAACATACCCATCACTTCATTACTTACCATTTTTGTGGTGAGATACTTGAAATTTACTCACTTCATTATTTTGTGTTTTTATACTTTTATTGGTGAACTATAGTCTCACATCATAATGTAATTCAAAGTGATAGTGACATACATGCACACAGCACTTGGTGAGTTTTCCCCAGCTCCCTCCCCACTCCCCCACTTCCCTATATAAGATATTGAGATTGGCAATGGTATTCTCACATATGTACATAATGTCAGTAGAAGTGATTCCTTCATTAATTCTCCTTTTCCCTCCCCCTCCCCTAGACCACCTCCCTTGCCCCACTGGAGTTTCTCTTCCATTTTCTAAAGTCCCCCTTGTATCCCAGTTACTCCCTAGCTTCTGCATATGAGAGAAAACATACGACCCTTCACTTTCTGTGACTAGCTAATCTCACGTAACATAATGTTCTCAAGATCCATCCATTTTCCTGCAAATAACATCATTTTGTTCTTCTATTTTTTTTTTTTTTTTGCGGTACCGGGGATTGAACCCAGGGGCGTTCTACCTCCACGCTACACCCCCAGCCCCATTTTTTATATTTTATTTTGAAACCGGGTCTCACGAAGTTGCGGAGGGCCTCACTAAGGACAGAGAGAGAGAGAGAGAGAGAGAGAGAGAGGCAGAGAGAGAGAGAGAGAGAGAGAGAGGCAGAGAGAGAGAGAGAGCTGGGGCTGGCCGTGAACCCGGATCCTCCAGTCTCTGCCTCCCAAAGTACTGAGATTACAAGCGTGTGCCACCACGCCCGGCCCCATTTTGTTCTTCTTGATTGCTGAGTAGAATTCCATGTGTGTATATCCCATAATTTTGTAATCCATTTAACTGTTGATGGTCACATCAACAGTTTGAAGTATACGATTTTTGAAGTATACGATATTTTGAAGTATTTTGAAGTATACGATTATTACTGAGTTTAGTCATTCTGCTGTGCAATAGATCTCAAAATTTATTCCTCTTGTCTAACGGAAACTTTGTACTTTTTGACCAGTAACTCCCCATTCTCGGTCCCCAGCAGCCTCTGGTAACCACCATTCTCATCTCTACTTCTATGAGATCAACGTTTTTAGATTCTACATATGAGATCCTGCAGTGTTTGTGTTCTTAACACAAACACTGTTTGTGTTAACAAACCACTGTTCTTAACAGTGGTTGCTTTGATCTTCATTTGCATCTCTCTGCGTTGGTGCCAAAGTCTATGGGGTGGACAGATTTTTTTTATGGGTTCCTCCTCCCCAAACTCCAAAACCCATTTTTCAAACTCCTCCTATTGTTTTTGTGTCTTTCTCCTATACATGCCTAGAGGTACCAAATCATAGCTCAAATCACATTGCATTTTATAACATTATAAAATAATGTATATATAAATATATTATATACTAATAATATATTAATAAATAATATATAATTTATATATACTAAAATTTATAACATTATAAAAGCAAGTTTTATAATAGAAACATTTTAAAATAAATGAAATATAAAGAAAAATATCATAGTTGGGAAGCTGAGACAAGAGGATTGAAGGTTCGAAACCAGCCTCAGCAATTATTGAGACCGTGTTTTAAAATAAAATAGGGCTGTGGGTATAGTTCAGAGTAAGAAATGCCCCTGGGTTCAATCCCCAGAACTAAAAAGAAAATAATCAAAATCTGGAAATTGAGACCCCAGAGATATCAACTTTTAACATTTTGGAGATTTTCCTTCTAGTTTTTCAAAAATAATAACAAGTATTACAAATAAACACATGTATATTTTTTCAATATCAAGAACAAACTTTATATACTTTTGTATCTGGTTTTTTTCTAATTTATGGTGAACATTTTTCTATACCATTAAACATTCTTCTCAAATACAATTTTCATTTAATAATACCCCATCATAAGGCTCTATCATTATTCAAACCATTATCTTGAACAGTTCTCTTCTTTTTCACTCTTGAATATACTGGCTATTGTTTATTCACGTTTGTTACATGCCAGGAACTACCCTGTGTCTTTTCACACAGGTTGAGTTATCCATCACAACAGCCCGATGAGGAGGGCATGTTGTCACCAGCTCACAGAGAGAGGACCAAGGCTCAGAGACTTGCTCAGCTCGCGCAGCTCATGGGTGGCAGAGTTAAATCAGTCCCCTCGACCACAGCCCACGTGCTCTGAACCACCTCTCTACTCCCTTTCCAAACAATGGTATGATAGGCATCCCAGCACATAAAAGATTGTAATGCCAACCTTTGGAGACATTTTTCAATCATACAAGACTATCCTTGTTTATTGTAAAAGTAAATTCAGAAAATCAGATAAGCACAACATTTTTTAAAAGATTGAATCCTTATATCACACCATTATCAAAAACCAAGCTCTGACGAGTTTAAGAGCTGAATAGTGTAAATCCATGTGAAATTTGGAAGGCAGCATTAACTAACATTCTAGATTCAGTTGTGCTTGCCACCAGCCCATCCCTGGGCCTTTTAGATCTATGGGCCAATAAGTTTTCATGTTTACAAAACTCAGTTAGAGTTGACTTTTCTGTTATTTTCAATCAAAAGTCTTAATAGATGTAACCTGCTTCAAAGTTAGAAGACAAAGAGCAGACTCAGAGAAAACATGACAGCAAAACATAGAAATTATTTCTTCAATTCCATTAACAACAACCTAACATAAAAATTGACAAAACAGAACAGGCAATTTACAGAAGTAATACAAATGTAATATATAAAAAGGAGTTCAAACTCACTGGCAATCTAGGAACTTTAAGTTAAAACATTATATAATTTAAAAATATAATTACCAAACTGGGCTTGGTGGTACCCACCTGTAATCCCAGTACTTTGAAGGCTGAGAAAGGAGGATTGCAGGCTCAAGGCCAGCCTCAGCAACTTAACAAGCATCTGTTTAAAAAAAAAAAATAGCCGGGCGTGGTGGCACATGCTTGTAATCCCAGTACTTTGGGAGGCAGAGACCGGAGGATCCGGGTTCGCGGCCAGCCTCAGCTCCCTCGCTCTCTCCCTCTCTCTCTCTCTCTCTCTCTCTCTCTCTCTCTCTCAACTTAGTGAGGCCCTCCGCAACTTCGTGAGACCCGGTTTCAAAATAAAGTATAAAAAATAGGGCCAGGGGCGTAGCGCAGAGGTAGAACGCCCCTGCGTTCAATCCCCAGTACTGCAAAAAAAAAAAAATAGGGCTGGAAGTGTAGCTCAGAGGTAGAACATCCATGGGTTCTATCCCTAGTTCTTTCTTTCTCTCTCTCTCTCTCTGGATGGATAGAGATAGATAGATAGATAGATAGATAGATAGATAGATGGATGATAGATGATAGATGGATAGGATAGAGAGATATGTAATACATATAGATATATAGTTTGAAAATTTATATATAGTAATAGTACTCTATATAATCTATATATATTATATATAATATATGTTGTTAGTTAAAATTTTTAAGCTTAATGAGATCCAATATTGGTAAGAATGTGAGCAATCTTTTTTTTCAATTTTTTTTTACTGGTGCATTGTAATCATACATCTTGATGGGTTTCAGGGTGGTAGAAGTATACATGCACACATTGGTCAATTAGCCCTCCCCCAATTCCCACCCCCATTCCCTCCCCCTTCTCTCTTTCTCATGCTCAGGATAGTAGTGGACTTTGATTAAATTTGTGTATGTACATCCTGTGCATTAGGGTATTTCTCTCTTCCCCCCTCCCATTTCCCTCAGATAGGTTGCCTTCTTTACTCATCTGAGGTTTTCTCTGTCTTTGTCTGGAGTCCCTCCTATGCCCTATTCTCCCTAGCTTTCACATATTAGGGAGAGCATCCAACTTTTCACTTTTTGTGACTGACTAATCTCACTAAGCATAATGTTCTCTAATTCCATCCATTTCCCTGCAAATGACGTAATTTTGTTCTTCTTGATGGCTGTATAAAATTCCATTGTGTACATATCCCATAGTTTTGTAATCCATTTATCTGTTGATGGACATCTTGGCTAGTTCCATAGTTTGCAATTGTGAATTGTGCAGCTATAAACATACATACGCATGCATTAGTCTAGTGATTTGGTTTCCATTCTTTTGGGTAGATACCTAGAAGTGGTATTGCTGGGTCATGAGGTAGGTTCATTCCCAGTAGTCTTTTTTTTTATTCATTTATTGGTGCATTGTAATTATACATTTTAGTACACATCAGGGTAACAGCATCATACATGCACACATTACTCATCTAGCCCTCCCTCAAATCCCACTCTATTCCCTCCCCCTTCCCTCCCTTTTGTGCTCCGCATAGTGATTGAGTCTTATAAGTTTGTGTATATATATCATGTGCTGTAGTGTGTTTCCCTCCACTCCCCTCCCAACTCCCTCAG
Organism: Glis glis; assembly: GCA_004027185.1. Taxonomy (NCBI): domain Eukaryota; kingdom Metazoa; phylum Chordata; class Mammalia; order Rodentia; family Gliridae; genus Glis; species Glis glis. Next base: position 30,126 of record PVJS01009486.1, read on the forward strand.
TTAGGTCACCTTCTTTGTTCATCTAAAGTTTCCTTCTTCTTTGTCGGGAGTCCCTTCTAAGTCCCATTCTATCTAGCTTCCACATATTAGGGGGAACATCCGACTTTTCACTCTTAGTGACTTACTAATTTCACTTAGCATAATGTTCTCCAGTTCTCTCCATTTCCCTGCAAATGATGTAATTTTGTTCTTCTTTGTGGCCGCATAAAATTCCATTGTGTACATATCCCATAGTTTTGTGATCCATTCATCTGTCGATGGACACCTTGGCTGGTTCCAAAGTTTGGCAATTGTGACTTCTGCAGCTATAAACATAGATACACATGCATTAGTCTGGTAGTTTGGTTTCAGTTCTTTTGGGTAGATGCCTAGAAGTGGTATTGCTGGGTCATACGGTAGGTTCATTCCCATTCTTCTGAGGATCCTCCACACTATTTTCCACAGAGGTTGCACTAATTTGGAATCCCACCAACAGTGTAGTAGAGTTCCTACTTCTTCACATCCTCGCCAGCATTTGTTGTTGTTTGTGTTTTTAATGATTGCCATTCTAATTGGCGTTAGGTGAAATCTCAGGGTAGTTTTGATTTGCATCTCTCTGACTGCTAATGAAGTTGAACTTTTTTTTTTTTTTTTTTTGCGGTACCGGGGATTGAACGCAGGGGCGTTCTACCTCCGCGCTATGCCCCCGGCCCTATTTTTTATACTTTATTTTGAAACCGGGTCTCACAAAGTTGCGGAGGGCCTCACTAAGGAGAAAGAGAGAGAGAGAGAGAGAGAGAGAGAGAGAGAGATTGAGAGCTGAGGCTGGCCGCGAACCCGGATCCTCCGGTCTCCGCCTCCCAAAGTACTGGGATTACAAGCGTGCGCCACCACACCCGGCTAATTTTTTCATACATTTATGGGCCATTTGTATTTCTTCTTCTGTGAAGTGTCCATTTAGTTAACTTGCCCATGTTTTGATTGGATTATTTGGTTTTTTAGTGGTGATTTTTTTAAGTTCTCTGTATATTCTAGATATGAGTCCTCTCTCAGAGGAGTAGCTAGCAAAAATCTTCTCCCATTCTGTTGGCTCTCTGTTGAGGTTCTTGATTGTTTCCTTTGCTGCACAAAAGCTCTTTAGTTTAATGCAATCCCACATATTAATCCTCATTTTAGTTTCCTGTGCCTTTGGGGTCTTGTTGAGGAAGTCTTTACCTGTGCATATGTGTTGAAGTGTTGGGCCTATGCCCTCTTCGAGTAGCTGCAAGGTCTCTGGTCTAATTTCTAGGTCTTTGATCCATCTTGAATTGACTCTTGTATAAGGTGAAAAAGTGGAGTTTATTTCTATTTTTCTGCATATGGTTAGCCAGTTTTGCCAGCACCATTTGTTGAAGAGGCTATCTTTTTCCAGTGGGTGTTTTTAGCCCCTTTGTCAAAAATCAATTGGCTGTAGGTGTGTGGGTTTGTTTTAGTCTTCTATTCTGCTCCATAAGTCTATGTGTCTACTTTTGTGCCAATACCATGCTGTTTTTATTACTATGGCTTTGTAGTATAGTTTGAAGTCAGGTATTGTGATGCCTCCTGCATGGTTCTTGTTGCTGAGAACTAATTTTGCTATTCTGGGTTTATTGTTGTTCCAAATGAATTTAAGGACAGATTTTTCTATGTCAGTGAAGAATGACTTTGGTAATTTAATGGGTATTGCATTGAATCCGTAGAGCGCTTTTGGAAGAATGGCCATTTTGCTGATATTTATTCTGCCTACCCAAGAGCATGGGAGATCTTTCCATCTTCTAAGATCCTCTTCAATTTCTTTTTTCAATGTTTTATAGTTTTCCTTGTAGAGGTCTTTTACCTCCTTGGTTAGGTTTATTCCCAAGTTGTACGCGTCTAGGAATTTGTCAATTTCTTCTAGGTTTTCCATTTTGTTGGAGTATAGTTTTTCAAAGTAGTTTCTGATTATCCTTTGGATTTCCATGCTATCGGTGGTAATATCACCTTTCTCATCTCTTATTTTAGTAATTTGAGTTGATTCTCTCTTTCTTTTGGTTAGGTTGGCTAGTGGTTTATCTATCTTGTTTATTTTTTCAAGGAACCAGCTTTTGGATTTGTTGATTTTTTGTACTGTTTTTTTATTCTCTACTTCATTGATTTCGGCTCTGATTTTAATAATTTCCTGTCTTCTACTAGCTTTGGGGTTAGACTGTTCCTGTTTTTCAAGGGCTTTGAGGTGTGTCGTTAGGTTATTTATTTGGTGGTTTTCTGTTCTTCTTATGTAGGCACTCAGTGCTATGAATTTTCCTTTTAATACTGCCTTCAGGGTGTCCCAGAGATTTTGATATGTTGTGTCTCTGTTTTCATTTGTTTCTAGGAATTTCTTGGTTTCTCCTCTTATTTCTTCTTTTACCCATTCCTCATTCAGCAGTGTGGTATTCAATCTCCACATGTTTATGAGGTTTCTCTGGGTCTTCTTATAGTTGATTTCTAGTTTCATTCCATTATGGTCTGAAAAGATGCAGGGGATTATGTCACATTTTTTGAACTTGCTAGTACTCACTTTATGGCCTAGGATATGGTCTATTTTAGAGAAAGTTCCATGCGCAGCTGAAAAAAATGTGAATTCAGCTGTAGTTGGGTAGAATATTCTCTATGTGTCTACTAGGTCCATTTGGTTTATGGTGTTCCTTAGGTCTGAGACATCTTTGCTGACCTTTCGTCTTGAAGATCGATCTAGTGGTGTGAGAGGTGTGTTGAAGTCTCCCAATATTATTGTATTGGGATCTATGTGTGATTTAATGTCGCGTAGAGTTTCTTTTATGAAAGTGGTTGCACCTATGTTTGGGGCATAAATGTTGGCTATTGTTATATCCTCTTGCTGGATTGTTCCTTTTACCAGTAAGAAATGTCCTTTGTCTCTTCTGATAAGTTTAGGTTTGAAGTCTAATTTGTCTGATATCATAATTGAGACTCCTGCTTGTTTTCGAGTTCCATTAATATGGATTATCTTGCTCCATCCCTTCACCTTTAGTGTGTGCTTATCTTTACTTGTAAGGTGTGTTTCTTGCAGGCAGTATATAGATGGATTGTGATTTTTAATCCATTTTGCTACCTTATGTCTTTTGATTGGGGAGTTGAGGCCATTTATATTCAGCGTGATTATTGAGAGATGGGTTTTCATTCCTAACATTTTGAGTTTTAATTTCTGTTTAAGGTAGTGTTTGTTCTTTGCCTAGTTGTTTGTTTCATGGGAATCACTGTTTCTCTGGTTCTGGTGTTTCCTTATTATTTCTCCTTTGTAGTTAATTTCTTTGAGCATTTTCTCTAGACATAAAGTCTTTCAGCTTCTGTTTGTCATAAAAGGTTTTTATTTCTCCATCGAATTTGATAGATATCTTTGCTGGGTAGACAAATCTTGGTTGGAGGTTGTTTTCTTTCACAGTTTGGAATATGTCGCTCCAGGCCTTCCTGGCTTTCGTGACTTGGTTTGGAAGGTCAGAAGTGATTCTTATTGGTTTGCCTCTGAATGTGACTTGCTCTTTTGCTCTTGCTGCCTTTAAGATTCTTTCCTTGGCCTCTACATTAGTCAGTTTGATTATTATGTGGCATGGTGAACCTCTTCTCTGATCCTCTCTACTGGGGGTTCTATATGTTTCCTGTACCTGTGTATCGACCTCTCTTTCTATGTTTGGGAAATTTTCTAATATTACTTCTCTGAATAGATTATTGATTCCTTTAGTTTCAGCTTCTAATCCCTCTTCTATGCCTATTATTCTTATGTTTGCTCTTTTAAGACTGGCTGAGATCTCCTCAATGTCCAATTCATGCTGTCGAATTGTTTTTTCTAATTTATATACTATGTGTTCATTTTTGGAGAGGTCATCTTCTAAGAGTGAGATTCTGTTTTCCATGTGGTCTAGTCTATTGTTGATGGTCTGTATTGATGCCTTCATTTCAATTATTGTATCCTTCACTTCCTTCAGAGCTTCTTTTTGATTCCTTCTTATTTGATCCATCATATCTATCAGGCTCCCTCTGAATTCTTTTCAGAAATCCTGTATCATTTCCTCTACTGAAGTTCTGAATTGTCCTTCTGGCAATCTTTGTACTTCTGTTTTGGCGGGTTCTGTTGTTGTGGGATTGTGGGGGCTCATTTCTTTGCTATTCTTCCTTTTCATGATTTCAGGTTTCTTATGTTTATACCTTTGTTGCTTTTGGTAGTTCTCTCTCTCTCACTCTGTAGGTTTCCTATGTCTAATCCCTCTCCCTTTATGTTTTCTTATCCTGGAGGTAGATAGTTGCTACTAGGTGAGCCTTAAAGGTGAATATCCTTTCCCGAATGGTTAGTCTCACTTCCTCGGTATAATGTCCATTTGCAGATCCAATTCTTGATCTCCTTCAGTGATTGGGACCCTTGCCTGATGCCTTTCACTACCTGTGCAAGCAACCAGTGCCGCTACTGCCCTTCTCACTGCAAGCGTGGGTCTCCGTGGTCTCTACTTGGGCTGTCCCTATGTCTTTCTCTATGTATACCTATGATAGGTGTCACCAGCAGGGGGCCCTGAGCTTGTGTCTCTCTTTGCCTACAGAAGCCGCAGGTGTCGCTTTGCCCCGATTCTGTGTAAACACTGAACTCCACGTTTTCCACAGAAAGGGCCGGTTTGGTCCAATTTTCCCTGATACCACAGCTGTATGTCCTGTGGTGCTCCCCGGGGACTCTACAAGGGTGCTGTGACCCGTGGGCTGCAAGTCTGTCCCACTCAAATGTTGCCAGGGACTGTCTGCTTATCCACATGTCTACCATGTCCCACAGCAGACCCCACTCCCACCTCCACCGGGACGATCCGCACTGTCCCAGACCCCGTGAGTCCCTGTGGCTGCGCTGGGTGGTCTCCACCTGGGGTGGCTGGTTGACTTATGGTCTCATTGAGCGCTGCTCTTAATCTCTGGGGCGGGGGGCTCAGTCGCTGCTACAGGCTCTGGTCAGGCCTCCGGGCCCTAGGGACTCTGCCGAGTGTGGATCGAACTGCTGCACGCACCCGTTGCTGATGTTCTGCAGTGCTGGTTTTAGAAGAGCTCCCTGGCTTCCTTGTTGGTGGCCTGCAGAAGCCACAACGCTGGTAGCCGCTGGTGCGGTCTGACCAAGATGGCGCCGCTGCTGCTTCTGCCAACGCAGCAGTTCGGGTCTGTGTCTTGCATGGAGCGAGTCGCTGCTCGCCTTCACTGCTGCTATTCTGCAGCTGCTGGATGCACAGCAGGTCGCTGGCATCTCCGCTGGTCTTGTGCAGGAGCCACAATGCTGGTAGCCACCGGCAAAGTCCTGCCGAGATGGCGCCGCTGCAGCTACCGTTGCCACCGCCGTTTGGTCTCTTGAGTGTGGAGGAGCCACTGCTTGCTTTCGTCTCTGCTGACCTGCAGTTGAACTTACAACAGGTCTCTTGCTTCTCTGCTGTTGGCGTGTGGAAGCCGCAATGCCGGCAGTGGCCAGCACGTTCCAGCCAACATGGTGCCGCTGCCGTCTCTTAGGTAAGGCGCTTGGAGGTTTTTACTTCCCTCTGCCTTGTCTTCTGGCTTTGATTCCGTCATGTTTCAAACCCTTTCTTGTTTACCTCAAGTTTTTGTTGCTTTTCTTCTCCTGTGGAGAAGTTGCTTTCACGGCGATTGAGATCCAAATCTCCGAGAGATCATAGCATGGTATCTCCCTTGGTCGCCATCTTGGATCCTCTTATTCCCATTCTTCTGAGGATCCACCACACTGTTTTCCAAAGTGGTTGCACTAATTTGCAATCCCACCATCAGTTTATTAGAGTTCTTACCTCTCCATATCCTCACCAGCATTTGTTTTTGTTTGTGTTTTTAATGATAGCCATTCTAATTGGGGTTAGGTGAAATCTCAGGGTAGTTTTGATTTGCATCTCTCTGATTGCTAATGATGTTGAACATTTTTTCATACATTTATTGGCCATTTGTATTTCTTCTTTTGTAAAGTGCCTATTTAGTTCACTTGCCCCCTTTTTGATTGGGTTGTTTGTGTTTTTAGCAGCGAGTTTCTTGAGTTCTCTGTATATTCTAGATATTAGTCCTCTCTCAGAGGAGTAGCTGGCAAAAATCTTCTCCCATTCTTTTGGCTCTCTGTTGAGGTTCTTGATAGTTTCCTTTGCTGCACAGAAGCTCTTCAGTTTAATGCAATCCCATGTATTGATCATCTTTCTAACGTCTTGTGCCTTTGGGGTCTTGTTGAGGAAGGTTTTGCCTGTGACTATGTGTTAAAGAGGTGGACCTATGCCCTCTTCAAGTAGCTGCAAGGTCTCTGGTTTAATTTCCAGGTCTTTGATCCATCTCGAATAGACTCTTGTGCAGGGTGAGAAAGTAGGGTTTATTTCCATTTTTCTGCATGTGGTTAACCAGTTTTGCCAACACCATTTGTTAAAGAGGCTTTTTTTCCAGTGTATGTTGTTGGCTCCTTTGTCAAAAATCAATTGGCTGTAAGTGTGCGGATTTGTTTCTGAGTATTCTATTCTGCTCCATTGGTCTATATGTCTGCTTTTGTGCCAATACCATGCTGTTTTTATTACTGTGGTGAGCATCTTTTTTACTCTGTGGACAAGAATATAAATCCATAAAGCTTTTTGTGAGAAATGTGATAGTATTCATTGAAGTTGTAGATATATGTACCCTTCGATCTCAGATTTCTATGTCTAGGTGTTTGTCCTTGAGAAGCACTCCACATATATACCCAGTGACAAGTACAAAAAATATTTGCTATAATATTGTTTCTAATAGCCAAAAATCAGAAATGGTTAGCTACATTATGACAGACTTCTATGCAATATTTTAAAAGACTGAAGTAGATCTTTATATGCTAACTTAGAAAGATATATGATAGTTAGTTAGTTAGTTAGTTAGTTAGTTAGTTAGTTTATGGTACTGTTGATTGAACCCAGGGGTGCTCTACCACCAAGCTACGTCTCTGGCCTTTTTTATTTTTTTTATTTTGAGACAGGGTCTCACTAAGTTGCCCAGGCTGGCTTCAACCTTGCAATCTTCCTGCCTCTGCCTTCCACCACCACCTTCCCCAGCACCACCTTGCCTGGCCAAAATACATATTTAATTTATTTTATTTTATTTTATTTTATTTTATTTTATTTTATTTTTTGCGATACTGGGGATTGAACGCAGGGGCGTTCTACCTCCGCCCTATATCCCCGGCCCTATTTTATTTTTATACTTTATTTTGAAACCGGGTCTCACGAAGTTGCGGAGGGCCTCACTAAGTAGAGAGAGAGAGAGAGAGAGAGAGAGAGACAGGGAGAGAGAGAGAGAGAGAGAGAGAGAGAGAGCCAGGGAGGGAGAGCTCACGCGCACATGCGCGAGCTGAGGCTGGCCGCGAACCTGGATCCTCCGGTCTCCGCCTCCCAAAGTACTGGGATTACAAGCATGCGCCACCACGCCCAGCTCAAAATACATATTTAAAATAAAAACAGATAATTAAGCTGGGCATGGTGGCACACACTTGTAATCCCAGTCCTTGGGAGGCTGAGACAGGAGGATTGCGGATTCGGGGCCAGCCTCAGCAACTTGGTGAGGCCCTCCACAACTTAGTGAGACCCTGTTTCAAAAATAAAAATAAAAAATAGGGCTGGGGTGTAGCTGAGAGGTAGAATGTCCCTGGGTTCAATCCCCAGTACCACACACACAAAACAAAACAAAACAAAAAAACAGATAATTACGAATAATGTGGTTGTGTAGAAATATCCTATTTATATAGTAAAAGAAAACAATACTTAAGTTGGTAAATACATGTCCTTATGTTGGAAAAGATCAGGAAAGATATACCCCAACTCCCAACATGGGCCACACTTTTTTTTTCTTGCGGTATGAGGATTGAACCCAGGGGCATTCTACCTCCGGGCTACACCCCCAGCCCTGTTTTTTATTCTTTATTTTGAAACAGGGTCTCACTAAGTTGCAGAGGGCCTCACTAAGTAGCTGAGGCTGGCCGCGAATCTGGATCCTCCTGTCTAAGCCGCCCAAGTACTGGGATTACAAGTGTGTGCCACCACGCCCGGCATGGGCTGCACTTAACATCAAAAGATGGACAGCCAGGCATGGTGGCACACTCCTGTAATCCCAGTACTTGGGAGGCTGAGACAAGAGGATCACAGGTTAGAGATCAGCCTCAGCAATTTAGGGAGGCCCCCGGCAACTAAGTGAGACCCTGTTTCAAACTAAAAAATAAAAGAGGGCTGGAGGTATATCTCAGAGGTAGAATGCCCCTGGGTCCCTGGGTTCAATCCCCAGTACCAAAAAAGAAAAAGAAAAAAAGGGTGGAGATGTGTGACAAAGTGGTACATTTAGTTAGTTAGTTAGTTAGTTAGTTAGTTTGTGGAGCTGGGGATTGAACCCAGGGGCGTTCTACCTCCAAGCTACACCCCTAGCCCTATTTTTATTCTTTATTTTGAAACAGGGTCTCACTAATTTGCAGAGACCTCACTAAGTGGCTGAGGCTGGCCGTGAACCTGCGATTCTCCTGTCTCAGCCTCCCAAGTACTGGGATTACAAGCGTGCGCCACCACGCCCGGCTGGTACATTCATTTATTACCCTACTGTACTCCTAGAGAAAACCACCATTTTTATCTCTCTCTTCTTCCCCACCTTTTTAAAGGATATAGTACAAAAATAGTACCAAGCTTCTCAGGACTGTGGCTTTTATTAACTTGTTAGTATCATGTGAGAAAAATGTAAGAACATGGATAAGAGCGGCCCCTGTGCCACCCTTTGCCCTAGGGCCACCTGCTCTGTGGGGATCACTAACCTTCGCAAAGTTTTGCTCCGGCCTCAACAGCCCACAACACAGCCATGGCCTCAAGTCTCAGCCATAGCCACCGCTCTCTCCCTACCTAGAGTCACCTCTTCAGCAGCTTTAGAACCACTACTCAGCCTTCTTGGAAAGTAGACAGCAATATGCTCTTCTTCCTGGGCTGGGCTCTCTATGGGGGTTCCTGTTACAGGGTGGGTTGGGCCCAGATGTCACAGCTTCTGAGCTTTGTACAACACCCCCTTTCTCCCACCAGGGTGCATCCCCTCAGAGGAGATAGCCAGGTGGGTGCTTTCAAATAACAAAAGCCACTGTGCCTCAGAATTAATTAGGGAGGAATTTATCCTGCAGATACACAGGCAGAGGTGAGAAATGACTTTTGTGCAAAGTTATTCATTCTAATACTATTTGTAAGAGCCAAAGATTGGAAACCACCCAAATGTCTATCAACAGCATCTAGTTAAATAAATGATAATATAGCTGTACCATAGAGCATCAGGCAGCTATAAAAAATAAATAAGGAAGCTTTTCTTATGCCGGTAGGGGAAGCCTAAGAATTTTTTTTAAAGCAAGGTGTAGAATCATATGCACAATATTCTACCTTTGTAAACAAGTGAAGAAAAATACAAATTTGCATTTAGTTTTGCTTATGTATGTTTGAAGAAACTTGAAATTTACATAGGATATTAAGTACAGGAACTGGGGATGTAGCTCAGTGGTGGAGCGCTTGCCTAGCATGCTCAAGGCCCTGGGCTCTATGCCCAGAACCACATACACAAACACACACACACACAAATATATATATTTATTTATTGTGTGTATTATATTATATTATATAAATATATATATATATTTATATTAAATATATATATTTGTATTTATAAAAATATATATTTGTACTATATATATTACATATATATGTGTACAACAGTTAACTGGATGGGAACTAATCAGAGGAAAACAGGGATGGTAGGTAGACATATTATTGTATATCTTCTTATATTTTGGTTTTTAAATCATATGTAGATTTTGCCTATTCAACACCTCATTATCCTTGAATTTTCTTCTCTTAAGGTTGAATCCTTCCCACACAGCCATGCAAGTGAAATCCTTGCAAATTGATCTCCTGCTCTCCAATCCTTGGTTTGGTATTTTTTCCCCAGGAGGCTCCTCTGGGGTTTTGTAAATTCAGTCTTTGTACATAGCATGGAACTTACAAACCACTATCCTTTTATTTCTGATCTCCCCTTACCAGTCATTCTTTGACATATCTCTGCATCTATCCTTTCTTTTTTATTCTACTCTTATTGCCATTATTCAGGCTCAGGGTCTCTTGATGAAATTTATCTACTCATAGGAAGGCATAAAAATTATATATACTTATGTGTTACACATAAATTATATATAGCCCATGAAATTATGTGTTGTGAGTTTATATATATTTTATGTTTATTTATACTCATGTGTTACATATTTATACCTTTTAATATTTGTGTTACCCTCCAAAGTAAACACTATTCATAGCCTCAGGGGTACTGAGAATTGAACCCAGGGGTATTCTACCTCCAAACTACACCCTCAGCCCTTTCTTGTTGTTGTTGTTTTTGTTTGTTGAAACAGGGTCTCACTAGGTTGCTGAGGCTGTCCTTGAACCTGTGATCCTCCTGTCTCAGCTCCCACAGCAGAGGCCTCAGTCCATCTTGAAAGCCAATAGACTTTTGATTTGGTAAAGCCACGTTTTTGAAACAGAAGTGTTTTAAGTATTAAAAGCTTGACTTTGAATATAAAAAGCCGAAACCCTGAAGGACCTGGCCCATGAAATTTATATCATCGGTAGAGAAAAGAGAAGAGCCTAATGATGCAAGGGTGAGTTTCCTGACCCAACAAAGACGTTTTGAAGGCTAGAGGACGAATCGGTGAGAAGAGTGCTCTGAAGCAGCCTTGCCCAGCTCCTCACTGACCCCTGAACAATGATGAAGTAGTGGCTAAGAGAGCTGGAGCTTAGGAGTAGCCTCAGGCACCTCCTTCATGGTACCCAAGAACAGCTGACAGTCTCTAAGCCCCAAAGAGAGGGGTGGATGTGACTAAAGAAGGCCAACAGACCCAAGTCCTTAGGGAGGAGGAGGCAGAGTTTGTGGTCTTCATTATCAAGGGTACTGTGGGATTAGTGTCTCCTGAGCAGAGACAAAGGGATAGAGATAGACAATGAAAAGCCAAATGGAATTTCTCTCTCAGCAGATGCCAGCAGGGGCTAAAGGACAAATGAGGAACTAATACCCCCTTCCTGCTAATTTCACAACATTATCACAGACCTCCAGAAACCGAGACGTAACTTGAAGGAGAAGGCAAAAGAATAAAGACTGAGCTCCCCTGAAATCAGTCAGATTAAGTATTCCACCATTATGTAGAATAGAGGCTTAAAATAAAGATTAAAATGAGGGGTAAGGGCTACAGATTTTATATTTATGTATGTAAATATGCTTAATATGCTTAAGGATATAGTTAATTTTATATATAGTATATATGGAATACACATATATACATAAATATTTTATATAATATGTCAACCTTTGCAAATATCTGTATATATGAAAAATTAAGGCATGTATGTTCTCAATACCAAAAAGTATAATTTGAGACCAAGAGACTAAAATAGTATAGTATATACATATATATAAATGGTAGTGATTTATTTTCTCCTGAAAATATGATATTAAATAAACAATACTCTTGATGGTATCTTAGAATTAAGAAGCATGACAGTAGTTATTTTATCAAATTCACTGACATGCAGATATTCTTGTGCAGGCATGTGATGCAGGAGTGATACTAGAGAATCCTAGCTCACCACTTTTGAGCTAGGGCAAGTTCTGTAATCTCTGAGGTTTACAATATAATTCCTAGCTTCTATGGTTGATGGAAAGGTTAATAAATTAATGGACAGAAAGAACTTAGCCATGTACCTACTTCCCATTTAGAAAATAAATATTAGCTATTATTATAATTTGAGGACATCTTAAAGTATAATGTGTGCTTTTCTGTGCCACATCTGAATATTATTTATAAATGTACACAATCTATTATGCAAGTTACAAAGAAAGTCTTAGGTTATACAGTTAGCCTTTTATTTACACACAAACGTTTCTATAGGGCAAGAAGAAACTCCACAATGCATGTTGGACTCTAGATTTTAGAATGGTTAAATAAACTTAATCCAAACTGCCAAGTGTAATTGAGACTAAGAGTCTCCAAAAATGCCAGGCAAGAGAAAATAGGGAATTCCAAATGGTGCTTGATGTGCACTCATTGGATACCACGAATACTTATACAGGGGAAAAGATGAATGATTTGATTGGGCAGCAGTTATTGCTAAAGGAAAATAAAGTGGAAAAAAACCTGAAATATTTATCAAGAAGTGATGAAAGCCAGCTGTGGAAAAAGGTTCTGTAAGGGAGAGTTTTTGTATTACAAAGGAAATCGCTGCACAATGTCAAGAAGGGAATGGGTGCGATGGAAAGCAGGGAAACCCGCCGCAGGAAGATGCTCTATTCCTGAAAGCAGTGTTTACGGAGGAGCGCGACACCTCACTGTGCTGTGGTTTGAACATTGTGCTTCATGACTGTCAGGAATTCACTACCAAACTTTTGTGGCTATCTCATTAATGTTACTATTTGTCTTTTAAAATATCCCTTGAAGCCGGGCATGGTGGCACACGCTTGTGATCCCAGTACTTGGGAGGCTGAGACAGGAGGATCGCAGGTTCCTGGCCAGCCTCAGCTACTTAGTGAGGCCCTGTTTCAAAATAAAGAATAAAAAATAGGGCTGGGGGTGTAGTTCGGAGGTAGAATGCCCCTGGGTTCAATCCCCAGTACCACCAAAAATAATATATGTATATGTATATATATGTATTATATGGTATATAATACATATATTATATAATAATATATATGTATACATATGTATTTTATATATATATATATATCTTGGAATTCCATAAATGCACTGTGCTATGTGTATGGTCCCATGTGCTGTATTTATTTCATTGGAATGAAGATAGGAGGAATATCTGTGGAAATTTTCAAAAGACAATGCTTCAGGATGGGCGTGGTGGAGCACGCGGAAGGCTGAGACAGGAGGATTGCAGGTTCGAGGACAGCCTCAGCAACATAGCCAGACTCTTAGCAACCTAATGAGACCTTGCTTCAAAACAAAAACAAACAAACAAAAAAAAGCAGGGTGTGGTGGCGCACATTTGTAATCCCAGTACTTGGGAGGCTGAGACCGGAGGATCCAGGTTTGCAGCCAGCCTCAGCTACTCAGTGAGGCCCTCCGTAACTTCGTGAGACCCGGTTTCAAAATAAAGTACAAAAAATAGGGCCGGGGGTGTAGCTCGGAGGTAGAACACCCCTGGGTTCAATCCCGGGTACCACAAAAAAAAAAGATAAACTTCAGTGCTAAAAGCTGAATGTCTAAATTCCCACACATTTGTGACAATAAATCAATAATTCTGAATTATTCTTGACACAAGTTTAAATACTGAACAATATTTACATACTGAAAGAGATATCTATAGGCATCATCTCTCTGGTAATAAAAATAGTCAAGGTGATGATGTTGATGATGACAATTGGCTATGATTACCTAAAATTATTTTGTTTTTAAAAAACATTTTGAGCTGGGCGTGGTGGCTCACACTTGTAATCCCAGTACTTGGGAGGCTGAGACAGGAGGATTGCAGGTTCGCGGCCAACCTCAGCTACTTAGTGAGGCCCTGTTTCGAAATAAAGAATAAAAAATAGGGCTGAGGATGTAGCTCAGAGGTAGAATGCCCCTGGGTTCAATCCCCGGTACCGCAAAAAAAAAAAAAAAAAAAAAAAAAAAAATTGAGATTTAACTCTAAAGTAGTCCACTTAAATGTTTTGCCATAAAATATGTGACAATTAGTGAAGGAAACTGACTATCCACAGAGCCACTGCTGAGATTTGTGTTCCTTGAGCTTCAAATGTTTTCAAGCAGCAATGTGGCCTGGAAAGCCAGTGATAAGCAAATTGAAAGTAGCTGATTTCAGATATTCATCAACATAAAATACAGCAGGTCTTAAAATCAGGCTAGACATCTTAAAGGAACAGACAGTCTTGCAAGATTTCCAGGGCTTCCTGTGTTCAGTTAACCCAGCAATGCCACGAGATGAGTCTTTCTTGTTTATTTTTGTACTTCCACTTCCTGTCAAGTGCTGCTAAGCAGCAAATTCAGAGGTATATAAACATTTAAAGAAACTCAAAGTGTGCATAAGTACATATTTAGTACCCCACAACAAGTTCAATTTTGTTGTGGTAGTACTGGAGATAGAACCCAGGGATGTTCTACCTCTGAACTACACCCCTAGCCCTTCTTATTTTTTATTTTGAAACAGGGTGTCACTAAGCTACAGTGCACTGGCCTTGAACCTAGGATCCTCCTTTCTCAGTCTCCCAAATACTGCGATTACAGGTGTGTGCCACTTCAACTGGCACAAGTTCAATTTCTTTGAAGATTTCTATGGTTTTCATCATATTCAAATTGGTTTGCAGGATTTTTAATTCAAAGGTGATTACCATTGCCTCTCCATTTCTCTAAGGGCATATGTAAAGGTACTGTTCTTTCTTGAAAAAAAAAAAACCATAATGGCAACAACAATACTATCAGCACCTTAGGGCTTATGCTAGTGTTTTTCTCAAATTCTGCTCCCCAGACCAGCATCAGTAGCAGAATACTCCACTCCAGTTCTTCTGATCAGAAAGTCTGCGGATGGGGCCAGCGATCAGCATCATAATAATTCTGAGATGATTCAGATGCATTGACGAGGTTTGAGGACCACCAGTGGACACAGTCACTTTATTATCTCATTAAATCTTCAAAGCATGAGTTTAGTGCTATTTTGCCCCTTTTACAGAAGAAAATAAGGCTCAGAAAAAGCTAAGATGGCTTCCACTCATGACAACAATAAAGGACAGAACAGAGACTTGAACCAGTGTCTTGTAACCCAAACTAAGCGCTCTTTCTGCATCATTACCTTCTCAAATAACTCAGGTGTATTCCTCACACATACCCCCACTTCCACGTAAGACATGAGATGCTTCACATAAAGGCGCCTCATAATGGAAATGAGCCTAACCTAAGAAACAACAGTAAGTGGCCTTCTTTTTTTTTTACCCATGGCAACGAGGCACAGAGAGAACTAAAACCTACAAAGGTTTGGTTCACATGAGGGTTCTTTTGGCCCGATCCTGCTTCCAACCCTCCCATCAGAAGCTATCCACTTTGTTCTTTCTGCTCAATCATGACTGCAGTATAACTCCTATGGCAGAAGAGCAAACAACCTAAGCGGCTATCAGAAGGGAATGGTAATCACATCTTACAGCCAAAATATACCGTCATTACACATATATTTACTTATACGTTATATATTAGATAATTATGAACTCCCAAACATCCCATCTTCCCTAAATAATCAATTATGGATTCATTTCCAGGAAGCATGTTATCATTTTAGCCTAAACTACCTCGATGCAAACTTCTAAGTTTCATCTTACTGGGTGAAGAATTTATTCTTTTCGACTTGAAGCACTGCTTCCTAATTCTAGTACATTAGGAGTACATAGAAAGTTGTGCTTGGGTCCACATTTCATGATTTTACAGAATGCATAAGAAAATCTATAAATCATCTCATTAACTTAACAGCACCTAGTACTTCATTACCTCCTTCCCCTTTCCCCTGAAAATAACATAAAAGGAAATTCTTCACCTCTTGAGCATGATCCAACAAGGATGATTCTGCTAAATAAGGGGGTGGTTTAGATTCTAAAAATGCCCATTGAATTGGTTTTTCTCAGACTAGGAATGGAACTACCATATGACCTAGCTATACCAACTCCTTGATATTTTTCCAAAAGAATTAAAGTCAGAATACTATAGTGATGCATGCATACCATGTTTATAGCAGCACAATTCACAGTAGCCAAATTATGGACCCTACCTAGATGTCCATCAACAGAGGAATGGATAAAGAAAATGTGGTATACACACACAATGAAATTTTATGTAGCCATTAAGAAGAACAAAAATTATGTCATTTGCAGGAAAATAGATGGAACTAGAGAATATTATGCTAAGTGAGATCAGCCAGTCTCAGAAAGTCAAGGGTCATATGTTTTCTCTCACATGTGGAAGACAGAGAGAAAATAGGAAACAAAAGAGACTTCAGATAAACAAGGAGAGAGGCCAGTAGAATGATAGAAGAGGATTGGGGGAGGGAGGCAAGGAGTGGAAAAGGGAGGATTGAGGAAGGAAACAGTTCAAAGAATGCTCTGTCCGTGTGTGAAGGTGTCACTGCCAGTCTCACTAACTGTATGAGGGGAGCAGGGTGGGATCCAGAGGGAAACACAGCAAGTGCTGTGCGCATGTGTGTTAGTATCACTTTGCACCTCACTATGAGGTATAATTACAATGCACCAGTAAAAGTATAAAAATAAAATAAAAAGGTTAAAGCCTTAATAAAAAGAATTGGGTTTTTTTTGTCTCGCTACCAGTTTCTCCTCTCTCTCCCTCTCTCTCTCTCTCTCTCTCTCTCTCTCTCTCTCTCTCTTTCTCTCCCTCCCTCTCTCCCCCTCTCCTCCCCCTCTCTCTTCCTCCTCCTCCTCCTTCTCCTTCTCCTCCTTATGGAAATGCTCTAGCAGGCCAGTCATCAGAGTCTAGGGCTGTCTAAAAGGTAGAGCAATTGCATCCCACCCTGGCTCTTCCAATCTTGAATCCCCATCTGCCCAATACTCTTGAAATGAGTAAAAGACCAGTAGATAATTAATGAGCTGTGAAGTGTCCTCATGGTTGGGTACCTTCTTCTCCCTATCAGAGAACTCCTCCCAACTCCCCATGCTCTAGAAGAAACTAAAAGATGAGCAAGGGAAAGAGGAAAAAGAAAGTATGGGTAACCAGTCAAAAGAGCCAAATATAATCAAATTGAGATGAGCAATGATGAGTTCATTTAGCAAGGATGTTAAAAATATTTCAAATAAGGGAGGAAGAGTGGCTGCTGAACACTGAGAAGAAAATGTGTAGTTTCTAGAATATGTAAAATCTTGAGTGATTCATAAATGAAGCTCAGAAGGGTGTAGGAAGCAGGATATGGGCTAAGTGGAGATATATGTACATGGGTTGGTAATATTGGGAAATACCCATGTAACAGAACAGCATGACTCAAGATAAAAGAAGACAAACAGAAAGAAAGAGAGACAGACATGAAGGGAAAAATACAGTAATAGTAGCTCTATTTGGTTGACAGAAGCAATCCTATTTTGAGAGCGCTCACCATCCTAAAAGAAAATGTAGAGTTATTTAATATAATAATTAGTATTACTAATTAGTTAAATCACCTAGGCTAAATAGGTCATGGAGAGTGCACAAAATAGTTCAGTTTGTTAGCACATAGAATATGGGGGCTCTGAGACTGGGTTCATTCACATCGATATTCCAGTTCACAGCCATGTTGATTAACTTTTCTACAGTGAATGTGAATTATCTGTGCAAACCTACAAGGATAAGGAATGTAGGGGAAGACAGAAGAGCTGGCTCCTCTGATCTCTCTCTTCCCCCATCACTCTTCCCAGTTCACCCTGAGGCCCACCTCAGCTGATCAAAAACAGATTATGTTTTCCTCTGTCCCATAAATTGGTGGTTACAAACAAGACAAACAAACAAACAAAGAAAAACACCAGTAGAAGATTCTCTATAGAGACACTATGGTTCTTGGAACTGAGGAGATTTTTTCATGTGTGTCATTTTTATCTTAGTTTTTAGCATAAATTTGTTAAGCAACTTCAATTACTTTTCTTTGATTCTCTCTTTTCTAATAAATGGGGTTAATAATTATAACGAACTCCAGGGTGTGGGATGTTACACATTTATTGGCATTCCGATGCCATGAGTAAGCACTATATGTCACTCTGTGTGTTCACTCCTTTCCTTTTAATTCTCTCAGGCTCAGTTTCCCACAAATCAAGACTGTTTTCTGCTAACTTAATATGATCCTTCTCTAGCAATTGTAATTATTCCATTATCTATGGAATAGATAGGAGAAATGTTCATAGTAAAGTAATAAGTACTTAATAAAACATATCCTATTTATCTTTTCAAAACGAAAGATATATTTTAGATAGATTTTATATGAGATATATTTTAGATATATTTGATTTCTAAAAATAACTCAAAGATTAAAAATAACTAAAAATACAGACCATAGAGGCTTATGGGACTGGCAGTTTATTTAACATGTATTTAGTACCCATTGTGGGCTGGGCTACTGTGCTAACCACTTGGATGGCTATGATGAATAAGATGAGCCCCTGCTCCAGAGATTCTTATTCTAGTAAGAAATTATGGAAAAGTAAACAGCTAATGAGCTTCTCCTCCAGATATAGATCTGTATTGTATTGAATACAATAATTGTATTGGATACTTATTCAATACAATAAGAGCTAGAATATAAAACAAGAATAGAACATTGTCTCGGGGTGGGAGAGGTCTAGAGAGTACTAGTTGTAGCCAAAACTGGGTCTTTTATCTTAAAGACAGAGTTAGCCAGGAATGGTGGCACACACCTGTATTCCAGTACTTGGGAGGCTGAGACAGGAGGATCACAGGTTTGAAGCCAGCCTCAGCAACTTAGCCAGGCCCTTTGCAACTTAGTTAGACCCTGTTTCTAAATAAATAATAAGCCGGGTGTGGTGGCGCACGCTTGTAATCCTAGTACTTGGGAGGCTGAAACTGGAGGATCGGGGTTTGTGGCCAGCCTCAGCGACTTAGTGAGGCCCTCCGCAACTTAGTGAGACTGTGTTTCAAAATAAAGAATAAGCTGGGCATGGTGGCGCATGCTTGTAATCCCAGTACTTTGGGAGGCGGAGACCGGAGGATCCGGGTTCACAGCCAGCCTCAGCTCTTTCTCTCTCTGTCTCTCTCTCCCTGTCTGTCTGTCTCTCTCTACTTAGTGAGGCCTTCCGCAAACTTCGTGAGACCCGGTTTCAAATTAAATTATAAAAAAATAGGGCCGGGGGCATAGCGCGGAGGTAGAACGCCCCTGGGTTCAACCCCCGGTACCACAAAAAATAAATAAATAAATAAAATAAAGAATAAAAAAATGGGCTGGGGTGTAGCTCGGAGGTAGAATGCCCTGGGTTCAATCCCCAGAGCCAAAAAATGAAAAATAAAATAAATAAATAAATAAATAATAAAATAGGTTTGGGGTTTACCTCGATGGTAGAATGCCCCTGGGTTCAACCCACAGTGCCACAAATAAAGAGGGTATAGAGACCCAATGGGCAGAGAAATAGGGGAGAAGAAAGAGGAGCATGTCGAGGAGAGACGTGCCTTGAGCAGAACTTTGAAAGCCAGGACGGGAACCTCCTGCAGTGTGTGACCCAATGTGGGCTGGGAGACCAGGGAGTAATTAGAAAACTGGGCTTGACCAGATTATTAAGGTGATCATAGGCTGCACTAAGGAATTTGGACTGAAGCATCCCCTGCAGGCAGTTAGGAAACTGAAGGTCTTTAATCCTGGAAGTGATGTGATCCAATCCCATGGCAGAATGATGACTAAGAGAAATTCTGGTTGCAATCTTGCAGGTGATAAGCTCGGATCTAGACCTAATCAGTGGACTGAAGGATGAGCGGGCAGGAGAAGGCTTCTCAGGAGGGAGAACAGGGAGAAAATAAGAGAGAAGAGGGTCATGGTCCACTCCTGGGCACCAGGGAGCATGGTGGGGTCCTGACCGAGGAGACTGGGAGAAGGAATGTGTGCGAGCAATCCGTAGGGAGGGTCTCATGCCGATGCCTTAGGTACTTTGAATTTTGAGGTGCCTCAAGGAGAGTTTTCATGAGCAGTTGAAGATACAGATCTAAAATCCAATGTGGTCCCAAATACTGTAATCCCAGTATTTGAGAAGCTGAAACAGGAAGATCACAGGTTGGAGGCCAGCCTCAGCAATTTAGTGAGACTCTCAGCAACCTAGTGAAACCCTGTTTCTAAAACAAAAATATGAGCTGGGTGTGGTGGCGCACACTTGTAATCCCAGTACTTGGGAGGCTGAGACGGGAGGATCCAGGTTCGCAGCCAGCCTCAGCTACTTAGTGAGGCCCTCCGCAACTTCGTGAGACCCTGTTTCAAAATAAAGAATAAAAATAGGGCTGGGGTGTAAACTCAGAGATAGAATGCCCCTGGGTTCAATCCCCAGTACTGAAATATATATATATATATATATAAAAGGGCTGGGTGTGTAGCTTGAAGGTAGGATA
>PVJS01009487.1:0-20022 GCA_004027185.1 Glis glis
CGCAACTTTGTGAGACCCAGTTTCAAAATAAAGTATAAAAAAATAGGGCCGGGGGTGTAGCACGGAGGTAGAACGCCCCTGGGTTCAATCCCCGGTACCGCAAATAAAATAAAATAAAGTATTAAAAAAATAGGGCTGGGGGTGTAGCTTGGAGGTAAAATGCCCCTGGGTTCAATCCCTGGTACCGCAAAATAAATAAATAAATAAATAAATAAATAAATAAATAAATAAGTAAATAAACAAACAAACAAAAATAGTGCTGGGGGTGTAGCTCGGAGGTAGAATGCCCCTGGGTTCAATCCCCAGTACTGCCCCCCCAAAAATATATATATATATATGTTTACTTTTATATTTCTGTCATCTAGAGCAATGCCTAGCTAATAATAGGCCCTCCAACTGAAACATACTTATATATAATTGGAAAAAATATGTAATTATAAACATATATATAATTAACTTCTAAATTCATGAAATCTAGAGAAGAAAAAGTAGTTTAAATCAAAATCAAGAGAATAGAATTGTCACTGTGCTTTTATTATCAGCATTACTAGTACTGTAAAAAAAAGAAATATAGAAAGGGTTAGGAAGAGTATACTCTAGGAAGAGTATAGGAAGAGTATCTAGAAACAAAAGAACTTTAGAATAAAATGTTGAAATTTAAAGGAAAGTCATAATGAAGTCCTAGAATCTGACTCTTATAATTTCATGCTAAATAAAATGGAGTGGGTATAATTCAGAAACTTTTTCCATTTACTAACTGAATAACCTTCAGGTAGAAACTTTTCTGTTAGTAACCCCGTGGTTCATAGCCATGAGAAAGAGCTCTTTCTGGATTTCATCCTGTGGAAGCAGTTTGTGTTAAACTGGTACCAGATCCCACAAGTAAAGGATGCACTTAACTCAGTGCATAGAAGTTGGTCTTGGTATAAGGACATCATTCCACAGCTAAAATCTAGAAATGAGTCATATACCTCTTAGATGAGTACTGTAGCATTTCAAAGGAAGATTTGGACCAGTATGTAAATATTAACACCAGCTTTTAAGATAAGTCTCCTAAAACAAGTGTCCTTTTTCCTTTGGGCACTTCTTTTTTTTTTTTTTTTTTTTGCAGTACCAGGGATTGAACCCAGGGGCGTTCTACCTCCGCGCTACACCCCCGGCCCTATTTTTTTATACTTTATTTTGAAACTGGGTCTCACGAAGTTGTGGAGGGCCTCACTAGGTAGAGAGAGAGAGAGAGAGACAAGAAGAGAGAGAGAGAGAGAGAGAGAGTGCGCTGAGGCTGGCCGTGAACCCAGATCCTCCGGTCTCCGCCTCCCAAAGTACTGGGATTAGAAGTGTGCGCCACCACGCCTGGCTGGGCACTTATTTGTTCACATAAATTACCTTATCTGTTTGAAACATCCCAAAATTATTTTCATTGCAGTAGTGTTGTAGTGGAAGTCTCTTAAATCTCTAGAGAATATATCTATAGATGACAGGTGTTAAATCATCTTGCAGAATTGAAGGGTGTAGTGATTTGGAATATTTTGTCAGTATGGAAAACACAGTTCATCCAGTAACCAGTTTGAACTAATACTAAAACTGGTTTTTGATATAACAGACAAGAAAGAATCTGCTCCTGTATTTTTTAGAAGTAGATTAGAAATTTCAGCCAGAGTTATCTCTACTGAAAAACTTAGAAAAGTCAACAGAATTCAAGAAGCAGTCCAACTATACCACTCCTGGGTATCTTTCCAAAGGGACTGAAATCAGAAAATCATAGTAATATATGCATATCCTTGTTTATAGCAGCACAATTCACAATAGCCAAATTATGGAACCAACCTCAGTGTCCATCAACAGATGAATGGATTGCAAAATTATGGGATATATACACAATGGAATTCTACTCAGCAATCAAGAAGAACAAAATAATGTTATTTACAGGAAAATGGATGGACATGGAGAACATTATGCTAACTGGGATTAGCCAGTCATAGAAAGTGAAGGGTCATATGTTTTCTCTAATATGCGGAAGCTAGGGAGTAATAGGGATACCAGAGAGACTTCAGATAATGAAGGAGGAACTTCAGTGGAGCGAGGGAGGTGGTCTAGGGGAAAGGGGGAAGAGGGAGGATCAATGAAGGAATCACTTCCATTGACATGTCATCAGCCTGGTGGTATCTCAAGCCCCCTTTTACCTACCCTGTTTTAGTCAGCATTCTCCCCGCTGTGACCCAAACACCTGGCACACAAAACTTAGAGGAAGGAAGATTTATTTGCTCACATTTCTGGAGATTTCACTTCATATTAGACCAGCTTCCAGGCAGGAGCTGGGGTTGCAGGTCCACAGGGCATCATGGTAGGGAGTAGAGAGAGGGTGAGATTGTGTCAGGCCATGATGGCAGGGGAGAGAAGAGCAGAAGTTACAGCAGCCTAGGAAAACACTGTCCCCAGCCACGCCCCCAGAGGCCCTTCCCCAGCCAACCCACCTCTGAACACATCTGCCTTGTCAACCACTTGAGGTCTGGGGGATGTTTTAAATCCAAACCATAACATACCCTTTCTCTTGAATCCCAGCCAGAGCCTTCCAGAATTGGGAGAAGAGAGGCACACCCAGTTCCATTTTGCCATTCCAGTAGCAGACAAGAAAGGCACAGGCCTTGTCCTATCTCCTAGATTTATCATCTCTTCCCTCTACCTGTCAGAAATTATATAGACCATGGGAGCTTCCTTTGTGTGAGACCTTGGTGCCTCGATTCACATCAGAACTTTTACATAAGGAAGTTGGATTGGGAGGAGGAGGATTTGTAGCCAGCACTAACCACTTCACCTGGAAAATAGAAAGGAATGCCCATAATCCCATCACCTTGATGCAATCTCAGTTAATATTTTGGTGTATCACAGTACAGTGTTACTGTTTTTCTTATATGGTGTTGGTATAATTATGATATATTCACACTAATGTATCTACAGCTTTCTACCTTCTTTTTAAATAAAATATTACATCTTACTATGAAATTGAAACATATATACTTTCTTTAGCTTTCTTACAGGGCACTTATTTTTGTAGCCTTTTAGCCTGGTGGTAAAGAGTATGCTTATTTAGACCTACTTTGAATCTAGCTCAGTATCTATGTAACTTCCCACAATCACTTAACCTCTTCTCTATTCATCAGATTCCTCGTTTGCTAAGTGGCAATAATAAAACTACATTAGAGGTTATTGTGAAGCCAGACATGGTGGCACACACCAGTAATGCTAGTATTTGGGAGGCTGAGACAGGAAGATCGCAGGTTTGAGGCCAGCCTCAGCAACTTAGCCAGATCCTCAGCAGAACTTAGCAAAACCCTGTTTAAAAAAAATCAAAAGGACTAGGGGTGTAGCTTGGAGGTAGAGCACCCCTGGGTTCAATTCCCAGTACAAAAAAAGGAAAAGGGTTATTGTGAAGATTGTATGTAATAATGTATTCAGGGCACTTCTCCCTTTCCCTGCACATGGTAAATGACAGTGAGGATGACATTAGAGGGGCTGGTGATATAGCCCTAGATATTTGTGAGGTCCATTGTTGCTATGTTTACTTTGTAGACATTCCTATCTCCTGTTATAATAACATTCTTCTAATTGTACAGAAAACCCACATTACTAGTAAGTAATTTTTCCTGCAGTTAAAGATAATCACAAAAGATACTAATCTTTTGCTCTGCGCCTCTGAATCACTAGTGAGCTCACTAATACTGCCTGAGCAACACTATAGCCACCTCCTTGAAGTCCCACAGGCAGGATAGAGGGTAGCCACGGACGCTAAGTCCAGCCTGATGCCACTAAGAAGCTCCCCATGTGGCAAATGGCTTTTTTTTCCTGGAGTTTTTTGACCTAAGGATAATTCTCAGGCAATAGCAAGAAGCAGATAAAAAGCTACCACCTCTATACTGTGGTGCTAAGTAATTCTTGGCTGGGGGTGAAGCTTGGAGGTAGAATGCCCCTGGGTTCAATCCCCAGTACCAAAAAAAAAAAAAAAATAGGGCTGAGGGTGTAGCTCAGAGGTAGAATGCCCCTGGTACAAAACAAACAAACAATTCCAGAAATTTGGTGTTTTCCACCAATGTTAGTCAGTGACTACACACCACTCCTATCAAACTTTCTATGACTTCCATATAAGTAATTCTTGGCCCCATGGAGCTGTCAGTAATTTGGCATAGGGAACCTTCCTCTTAATGTTTATTTTGCTTTTGTCATTATTATTGTTTTGCAGAGCTGAGGATTGAACCCAGGGCCTTGCACACGCTAAGTATAGCTCTACTGCTGAGCTTCTCCCCCAGCTCCACTCTTAATGTTTCTTGACAGTGTTTATAGTGTTCCAATAGTGCTCCGCAGGTACATCCTACATTCTTGTGGTTTCTGCTTAGTGCTTTAAGGTGGCATTGTCTTGTGACTCGCTTGATTTATTTCTTAGACTGAAAATTAAAGAGAGTTTTATGCATTTCTTCACATATCCCTCCAGAACCATGGTCACATCTTAATGATTAGGAGTATTTGACTACTGAGGAAGAGCTGACTGCCTCCTGTTTTGATATTATTTGTAATTTGGACATTGTTCTTAGATAACCAAATATCCTTCACCTTGTGCAAAATAAAATTCTTCACATTTTGTTTTTCACATGGTCACCTGAAATGTAGGGCCCCTTCAGAGCTCATAAGTACCTATTAAACGAAAATACTGGTGAGGACCGGGGGTGTAGTTCAGTGGTTGAGCATTTGCCTAGCATGTGCGAGGCCCTAGGTTTGATCCCCAATATTACCAAAAATCAATTTTAAGTGAGTTTTTACCCTCAAGGAAAGTTGCATGTATTTTATTTACATGTTTGTACAGTTGTAGCTGCTATTTTTTTTTCAGTACTGGGGATTGAACCCACAGGCATTCTACCTCCAAGCTACACCCCCTACACCTATTTTAATATTTGTTTTGAAACAGGATCTCTAGGTTGCTGAGAGTCTCAACACTTTGCTGAGGCTGTTCTCAAACCTGTGACCTTCCTGTCCCAAGTACTGGGATTACAGGTGTGTGCCACCATACCTGGCCATAATAGCTATTTTTAATGTTTTGGTTTCTCTATGCACTCTTACAAGTAGTTATCCTGTAATTGGATACCACTCATATGTTAAAGTGTCCCAGAATGATCCGGTGTCAACTGCACCTTCTAGAATATTGTATTGTAGAATATTTTATCATTAGGTTCACTACCTGCCCACCTCAATTAACATATGGAGGGTCCCCTTTTTAATACCAGTTTTGAAAGGCCTAACAACTATCTTACCACATTTTATTTTATAGTGATGCTATGGAGGGTATGATATGACTCACATTTATCTGCCCTATCAAACTATAATTCTGTTATAATAGGGTTCTACAGTACTGTGTTCATTTACTTGTCCTCAGCTCCCTACTAATTTGTTTTCTATACATTCTGTCTTCAGGATTGCTATCTGTTTTGGGTTAAAGGAATATTTTCTTGGACATCAACCAAAACAAGAGAGCAGTTCTCCCTTGATGTGTCTTCCTTCTTCCTGATACTAGAATGACAAGGCTGAAGTTTCCAGCTGGGTCTGGCAGTCAGCATTTCTGGGGTAAATTAAATGAGCACACTTGATTGAGGTGTAGCTGGACTGTATCACTGGCTTCCCATTATTCCAGGAGATCAAAGCTGCTCACAAATAGAGGCTTAGTCTATAAAATATTCAAAACAGATGGCTTGTTCTTTTTGGTGAAAATTCAAATTTTAAGACAAAACACTTGTTAGCAAAACTTCGTTTCATTTCACTGAAAGATAGTCAACACTGAACATATACCACTGTTTCTTCCTAAATTTTAAGACTAGAATCATGGACTTTTTGCATGAGGAGGAATTTGGCAAGCCTAGAAAGATCTTAGGCTGTCTGGGTTCCTTTTCATGTGAATATGAAATAAGTTACTCAAAATTTGCTTTGGCACTCTGGATATGAAATGAAAACATCTTAAATTTGGTCACATAGTCATGTTGGTGGGTCATTATTTTTAAATCTAGTATGCATAGTGTTACATCTTCCAGGAATTGACCAGGATATTTATCCTTAACTTCATGTTTTAACAAACTGAAAAACACATTCTCCACAGTCCTTTATCGTTTTACATCTGGGTCCTCAGGTTCACATGGAAGAAGTGTAGTTTGAAGGTTTTATTATTTTGGCTTAAACCTGACTGAAATAAAAATAAAATTAATTCAAAATATTTATTGGAGCCGGATGTGGTGGTGCATACCTGTAATCCCAGTACTTGGGAAGCTGAGATAGGAGGATCACAGGTTCAAGGACAGCCTTAGCAACTTAGCAAGACTTTCAGCACCCTAGTGAGACCCTGTTTCAAAATTAAAAGGGCTGGGTATGTAGCTTAGAGGTAGAACACCTGTGGGTTCAATCCCCAGTACCACAAAAAAATAAAAGTTATTGGGCATCTCTCATGTGCCTCCTCTACACTAGATCCGTGAGAAAAAATATGTTTCAAGACCATGAAGCAAATGCTAAAGAACAGATTTTCTCCAACAGAAATTTATCTAAGATGCAATAGGAAAACCTAGGTCTCCACAAGAAACTCAAGGGTTCACAGGGAAAGGTGTCACTTGAGCTGACTCTTTTTTTTGTGTGTGTGGTACTGAGGATTGAACCCAGGGGCATTCTACCTCCAAGCTACACCCCCAGCCCTATTTTTTAGTCTTTATTTTGAAACAGGGTCTCACTAAGTTGCAAAGGGCCTCACTAAGTAGCTGAGGCTGGCTGCGAACCTGCAATCCTCCTGTCTCAGCCTCCCTCCTAAGTACTGGGATTTTAAGCGTGCGCCACCACACCCAGTTAAATTGACTCTTGAAGGAGTAATAAGACAGACAGATAATTTTAGACAAAGACATAGCATTTGCAAAGGCATAGAAACATAAACAGCATAACAAATTTAGAGTGTTCCTGGTGGTTCACTGTAGATAGTGCTTAGGGAATATAGTAATTACCTGTTGCCACGTAACATTACACCAAAACTTGGCAATACAAAACAATAGTAAATAGCTAGGTGCAGTAGAACACTCCTGTATTCACAGTACTTGGGAGGCTGAGACAGGAGGATCACAGGTTCGAGGTCAGGGCACACTTACAATCTCAGTGGTGTCTATAGATTGAGCCCTTGGGAGCAATTTCTTGATTCCATTTTCTGTGTATGCAGTGTAAAATGTCCAGCTTTTTCTGTTTTCTTTTGTGTGTGGGAGTAGGGGGTACTGAAGAGTGAACCCAGGGGCATTCTACCTCTGAGTTAGACCCCCAGCCCTATTTTATTTTATTTTATTTATTTATTTATTTTTTGCAGTACCAGGGATTGAACGCAGGGGTTATTTTGAAACCGGGTCTCACGAAGTTGCGGAGGGCCTCACTAAGTAGAGAGACAAAAAGAGAGACAGGGAGAGAGAGAGAGAGAGAGAGCGAGCGAGCACGTGCGCGCGCGCATGCACGAACTGAGGCTGGCCGCGAACCCGGATCCTCCAGTCTCTGCCTCCCAAAGTACTGGGATTATAAGCGTGCGCCACCACGCCCGGCTTTATTTTTTACTTTGAAACAGAGTCTCACTAAGTAGCTGAGAATGACCACAAACCTGCGACCCTCCTGTCTCAGCCTCCCAAGTACTGGGATTACAAGCATGTGCCACCTCACCTAGCCTGTTTTCCTATTTTATAGAATCATTTTAATTAGTGTTAGTTGTTTTCCAAATTTAAATTATATCATTTTATTTATCAGTATTCCTTTACATGAGATTTTACTAATTATAACTTTCTGCAATTATCAGTTTTCTTTTATTGCCAGTTGACAAATCTAAATTTCCATTTAGCCAGTGTTTTAGTTTGTGTTATTACTGTTTATATCAATAATATTTATTATGAATATATTACTTTAAATATACACTAGTGTGTATGTGTACTGGAGATTGAACCCAGAGGCATTCTACCTCCGAGCTACACCCCCAGCCCTACTTTTTTATTCTTTATTTTGAAACAGGGTCTCACTAAGTAGCTGAGGTTGGCCACGAACCCAGATCCTCCCGTCTCAGCCTCCCAAGTACTGGGATTACAAGCGTGCGCCACCACGCCCGGCTATTTTTTTTTTTAATTTGGAAACAGGGTTTCACTAAGTTGCTGAGAGCCTCATTAAGTTGCTAAGGCTGACTTCAAACCTGTGATCCTCCTGTCTCAGCTCCCCAAGTACTGGGATTACAGGTGTGTGCCTCCATTCCTGGTTTATTATTTATTTCTTAACTAATCTGTGAGAAAATTATAAGAACTTTGCTCTGTAATATTATAGTTTTCCTGTTATGTGGGATTGGTCTGTTTCAGGAATTCGCACTTTGTGTGTGTGTGTGTGTTACTGGGGATGGAACCCAGGGGCATTCTACCTCTGAGCTACATCCCAGCCCTATTTTTTTATTCTTTATTTTGAAACCGGGTCTCACTAAGTTATGGAGGGCCTCACTAAGTAGCTGAGGCTGGCCACGAACCCAGATCCTCTGGTCTCAGCCTCCCAAGTACTGGGATTACAAGCGTGTGCCACCACGCTCGGCTTTTTTTATTCTTTATTTTGAAACAGGGTCTCACTAAGTTGCAAAGGGCCTCACTAAGTAGCTGAGGTTGGCTGCAAATGTGTGATCCTCCAGTCTCAGCCTCCCAAGTACTGGGATTACAAGCATGCACCACCACACCCAGCTCACACATTTTTTTTAAAGTCCAGATAGTAAATGTTTTATTCTTTGCAAACTACACTATCTGCCAAAATATTCAACTCCTCTGTTACAATGTGAAAGGAGCCATAGATAATAGATAAATAAGCATGACTATGAACTAATAAAACCCTACTTATAGATGCTGAAATTTGATCTTCATATAATTTCCATGTGTCACAAAATATCATTCTTTAGATTTGTCTTTCAACCACTTAAAAATGTAAAAAAAAATCCTTAACTCATGGACTGTACAGAAACAGGCAGTGTTCCACAGACTGATTTGCCAGTTCTTGGTGGATTACTTCAGTTCTTTGTGCTTCCCTTCACTCTACATGCCTTGCCTAACCATCCACAGTTCTCGGTGAGGCTATGTACAAATGGTGAAGTTAAAATGTCCTCAGGAGCCGGGCCTGGTGGCGCACACTTGTATTCCCAGTACTTGGGAGGCTGAGACCAGAGGATCTGGGTTCGCGGCCAGCCTCAGCTACTTAGTGAGGCCCTCCGCAACTTAGTGAGACCCTGTTTCAAAATAAAGAATAAAAATAGGGCTGGGGGTGTAGCTCGGAGGTAGAATGCCTCTGGGTTCAATCCCCAGTACCACAAAAACAAACAAGCAAAATGTCCTCAGGGTCAGCATGACAGAGTTTCCAAGAATGACTTACACTTTACATGTACCCAAATCCCCTCAAGGATAGGCTTCCTTATTCCCATTCTCCAGATGGTGACGCAGATGCATTAAAAGAATCAGAGTTGATTATTATTGAGGGAGCTTACTCTGTGACAGGCACTCAGCTTAAGACACCCCCTATAAGGTACACTTTTGCCAAAGCATCTTGTTCTAGGTCCTAGTGAAGAACCAAGTGAAGCTATGACAGGCTTTATTTAAAGCTTTAAGTAGAATAGGCCTAAGTATCTGCTTTCTAGAAGTTAAGTTTCTATAGCCTGTTGCCCCATACCCTGTAAAAACCATTAAGTATGCTAATCCGATCTTGTCCCTAGCAACCCCTAGAAACAGCCAATCGGTGTCAAGCACACCTGGGTTTAGAAGGCCCCCACCCATCCTGGACATTCCTGGGAAAGGTAGTGTGGGCCCAACCAATCAGTTAAAAGGTCACCATATAAGGTTAAGGCTTCCCTAACGATTACCCCTCAGGGAACGCCAACAAGCTTATGTTTTAAACTAACCTATCAATGTAAAGGTGGGGTGGACTGCCTCCTTGGGGGATAAAAGCTTTGTTCTCAGAGAGCAAGGGGCTTCTCCCTGTGACCACTGGTAAGAGCCAAGCTCGAGCTTAAATAAAAGACCCTCGTGTGTTTTACATCAGAATCAGCTCCTGGTGGTCTTTAGTGAGATCACGAACTTGACACTTCACTAGAACAAGCATCTAGTCCTAGCTAGAATGTGGCAGTCCCTAGAATCAAGAAGTCTGTCTCCAGAGTCTGTGCTTTTAACCACTGCACTGTATTGCTCAGTAGTTCTGCTCTGCTCACAGAGTGCATACAATTTCACAGCACATAAGTGATAGAAATCTTTCTTTGGTGAGGGCAGCCTCTGGGTTTTTTTTAAGCCCCCTTTTTAACCACTGTTTCTGAAACGAGATACCCAGTGATTAACATGATGTCACCAGCCAAGGGCCTGCAACTTCTGGCTATAGTGTTTGAATGGGTCATGTTTCTGGCCATAGCCACAGCAGCCTCACTGCCTTCCCTGGCACTAGAGAATGAAGACTACTGTGCGAGCATTAAATGTAGGGCTATAAGGTGCTGGGATGCCACAGTAGCTGTTGCCAGGGCAATATTTAAGTAGATGCATGTCTTTGTTAAGATCATAAGACTCAGAACATCAGCTAAGCTAATTTAACTCTAGACTAACTAATAAAAAAAATTCATGAGAGAAATAACTGATGTGAGGGCCGATAAGGGCAAGCAGCCAGGCAAACAGCTGTGCTTTCCTGGAAGGTGCATGTTGTCAAGAGGTGCCAGGATGCAGGAGTTCCAGTTCAGAGGAACCTGGCCCTAGCAAAGCGGACCACATTCCCATGTGTGTGTGCACATGTATGTTTGAAGTAACACATGACCCTGATTCTCGTGCACAGAAATGTATGATCATTGAGACAGAGCATGTTAATAAAATCAGGGGACACTGAAAACCTTCAGGTACAGCCAGTGTACAACACCGAACTCACAAGATGTCAGCCTTAGGAAGGCTTTGCAGTATTCTTTGTAATGCTGTTTATCTGGGATGAGAGGTGTGATGGTTCGTTAGATAGACAAATGACAGAAGTGTATCAGACCCAGTGACATGATATCTTATTGCTTAAATGAACAAGATGGTAGAAGCTTTGCATCCTGTGAATGATCCAAGAAAAGCTTTCTATTTCCTGTCAGCAGTAGCATCTCATACAAGAAGATTATAGCTGCTGAAGCCCACAAGGCAACGTGTCTAAAGAAATCCCTCCCTCCAAATTGTGTGGCGCATCTATTTGGGCAGACAGCTTAAAGCGTGCAGACACCAAGCCCTCCGGTTAGTTGCTGTTAAAACCTGCGATACCTCAAATGTGCTTCTGGGGAGGAGAACCAGGGGAAAGCTGCTGCTGCAGCAACACAGATTAGCATGGTAGAAAAAAAGTTGTGCTTCTGCATTCTCTGGTCCCTGTTCTCCTTTTATCTCTAGAGTTAGAGTTAGTTTTGTTCTTTCATTCTGTTCCCTATTTTATAAACACCCATAATATTTGCTTTGATTATATCAAAAATATGGTCTCCATCCTTTGGATTTTCTCACTGAAATTGCTACAAAATTTGGATATGGGTCCAGGTGTATGGTCACTTTTTTCTGAGTGCTGAAAGGTAGGGCCTGGTAGATGAAACATGAAGATTTTGTACAACCTTGAGAAATGTTTCTTTCACTTTGCTTTTCCTTTTTTGCTATCAAGTCATTTTACAGCTTCACTAGGAGCCTTTGTTAGATCAGGTAGCTGCACGCACTTCAGGCTGGGTACACTCCCAATGCTGGTTGAACTGTCTCCCATCGCCTGCCTGTGCCCATTTTTCCACTTGCTGGTATTCTGCTCTTTTCCTCTGAGGATCCGTGAGCCCTGTCAAATGCAAAAGTTTGTTCTTTCTGCGCATGTCTCACATTCCCAAGGGACTGCGCCACTGTGCCACTGCACTTCAGAGTTGACGTTCAGTCAACACTTAATGAGCCTGTGTTTGGCCAGGCATGATGGCACACGCTTGTAATCCCAGTACTTGGGAGGCTGAGACAGGAGGATCGCAGGTTCGCGGCCAGCCTCGGCTACTTAGTGAGGTCCTCCGTAACTTAGTGAGACCCTGTTTCAAAATAAAGAATAAAAAATAGGGCTGGGGGTGTAACCCGAAAGTAGAATGCCCCTGGGGTCAATCCCCAGTTCTACCCCCCCAAAATAAATGAGCCTGTGTTTGCAGCAGAGGGAAGCAGAAAGAGACCCTCAGTGGCCATAGACTGGGCTCTTCTTCCAAAGTTGGGGCTTTGTGGACAAAAAGAGGATGCTCTGGCTGGGAATCACATGCTGGTCTTGCTCCAGGTTATTTAATCTGTAATTCCCTGGCTGTTAACTTTAAAATGTGCAACATTAGCCGGGCATGGTGGCGCACGCTTGTAATCCCAGTACTTTGGGAGGCGGAGACCAGAGGATCCGGGTTCGCGGCCAGCCTCAACTTGCTCTCTCTCTCTCTCTCTCTCTCTCCCCTTAGTGAGGCCCTCCGCAACTTCGTGAGACCCGGTTTCAAAAATAAAGTATAAAAAATAGGGCCGGGGGCGTAGCGCGGAGGTAGAACGCCCCTGGGTTCAATCTCCGGTACCGCAAAAAAATAAATAAATGTGCAACATTCACAATTTGTGGGATTTCTGATATTTACTATCATGAGCTTCTTTCATCATAGTCACATTTATATCTTCAAATAAGACTTTTTTAAGCATCAAAGGCTAGTAACATTGAAATGGTGATGTCCTTCAGGGTTTGTGTTCTAAGCAATTTAAACATTTTGAAAGGGAGATTGACTCAGTGACTGCATGGGAGGTTTCATTCTTAAATAAAGGAAGTCAGTAGGAAAAACAGTCTTTCTAATTCTTGTTTTTCCCAAATCTTTTTTTCCACCCAAAGCCTGGATTCCTCCCAAGGTGAAAGGGGTGATGTCTGGAAATCGTTAATCCATGGGATTTGTTCATGGCATATAAAATTTTCAGAAAGAATTTGCTTTTTAAATATGAGTTCCTGATTGACTATAGCAGACATAAATCCAGAAAGGACAACTCTGTCAGGGCAGCCAAGATCTCTCTTAGCTTCTCAGAGGTATGGGATTCTTTTTTTGGGGAGGGAATAGTCATGGAGTGGAAATAAAGATTCTTCCTGTGGGGAAGTCAGAAGGAGAGAGGAGTAGTAGAAGGAGAAAAGTAGAGAATAATAGGAAACAAAGCAAAACTGCTCGAGTGGAGGTGGGAGGGTGTCCGCCCATGGCTTTACTGGACTTAGCTACTGTCTCACAGACAACCTAGCTTTATTTCTGTTTATAGTAATGAGAGGAAGAAGTTAGGGAGACCACCTTTGTGCCTCCTGGCCTGGGACCAGTTTCAGTATTTGAAGTACTCTTTTGTAATATTCAGAATCCTTTTGGATATGCAGAATCCTTTGTGGCACTTATTTTCAGAGAAAACTACACTGTGCTAAAGATGAACATATTGGCTCAGGGCCATTTTGCTCAGATCTTTCCTCCCATCTTGCCCTCACACCCTCATGCCAGTGCAAGCTATACACACTGACATTCTTAAACATTCCAAATCACCAGTGTTTCTAACCTGTCACAGTTCATTGGCTGTTTCCAGCTTTAGCATTAACAGATCAAATTTCCATATGAAACTTGTCGTCTTTCTCCAAATAGAAGGATATTTATATTTATACATACACATTTATATTGTCCTCTGGGTTCCAGGTGGTAGCAAAACTCTCTTTCCCTCCCATCTGTACCTTCTTTTTTTCAAGCTACACCCCCAGCCCTATTTTTTATCTTCAGTTTGAACCAGGGTCTCGCTAGGTTGATGAGGGTCTCTACTTGCTGAGGCTGTCCTTGAACCTGCGATCCTCCTGTCTCAGCCTCCCAAGTACTGGGATTACAAGCATGCGCCACCACACCTGGCTCCACCTATACCCTCTTAAGCCAAGTTCTTGTTAATAAGTGCTGTTAAATGAGGATCCTTGTCTGCCAATGGCTTCAGACACACAAAGAGACCCTCAGTGGCTACTTTCTGTCTATGAGCATTCGGCAGTAGACTTCGAAATATCTGCATAGTCTGTTGTGTTTGATTTGATGCTAGAGTTGAAATAATGTGCCTTATGGCAAATCATCTCTGTCTACTCCTCCAGCTCTTCTCTGTACACACATACACACCCTTAACCTGACCTTGAAATAAGTACTACTCACAGAAGAGTCTCATAGAGACTGGCCTCTGTTTGGGAGCCTTTGTACAGATAAGCTGTCAAATTTCATAGTTCATAAGTAATCATTCTTGGCTCTCCTCTTCCTTGTAGTCCTATAGACTGTGAGGAGGAGCCAGTGGATGTGTTCTTTATAATCTAGATTCACACCCTTTGTTATGTTATACCTTGTTTAATGAGATACTGTCAAGGTCAGGAGGCTCTTTCTCTTTACTCTGGGCAACCTCACTTGTGTGTCCCCTCCACTCCAGATGCAGTTGTGCATTAGAGAAGGAAGAACATGAAATGTTGTGATAAGGTTGCTGGTATGCTCTTCCCAGCAAGCAACAAGCAGGTTGCTGTTTTTCAGATCCATCTACTAGCAGACATGCAGAATAGTACCGAGCAGTGCTGTGCTTGACTGTAGCAAACCATAACAGGAGTACCCTGGGCACCAGGCCTCAGAGGGGCAGAGTGGAGTAAGAGTTAGCAGTTTGGGCACTCGAGTGTGTGCACAGGCATGAAGAAGGTGAAAGCCACTATTTTTTGTCTGCAGCCAGCTGCCCACCTCATTTTTCCTTTTAAATCCAGCATTTGTCTTCATTTGGCTTGCCTCCTCAAAAAACATGGACCTCTTCTCTGTCGTTTGCCTTATTTTTCCACCATCCCTAGATTCTCTCTCTGTTCCCATTTTTCACTCATCAGTATGTAGCCCTAGAACTTTATAGCAGGGAAGGCATTCAGAACATGTATACATGCTAATATTTAACTCCTCCATCCACTTTTCACTAAAAAAAAACACAATAAGTGATTTATTGTGGAAAGGCAAGCTTCAAGCCAAGAACTGAGCTCTTAACAGTAAAGAAGAAGAATTTTGGAATACATCTCTCTACTCCTGGTGTTTCTGAATCTAACAGAGAGTAAGTGGCTTTCTAGATTTCTTGATTCTTGTTTTCTCTCATTATCATCTGGCCATCTCTCAGGGTGCATACTCTGTGTATCCTTGCTTGGTTAGCTTGTTATAGCTTCTGTGCCTCATGGGGCATTCTGTCCACTTAGAGTCCCATTGATTGGTGCCATCTCCCCACCACCACCATCCCTTTTGTACTAGGAATCGAACCCAGGGGCATTCTACCTTTGAGCTATACCTGCAGCCCTTTTTAATTTTTATTTTGAAACAGGATCTTGCTCAGTTGCTGAGACTGGCCTCGAACCTGTGATCCTCCTGTCTCAGTCTCCCAAGTACTGGGATTCTAGATGTGTACCACCACACCCAGCTTTATTGGCACCATCTTCAATTGTACATATATGTTAGACCACCTGTTGGTGAATGACCTTATTTTTATGTATTTATAGGTTTCCAAGCATTAAAGAAAGTATTTGAGCTATCTACAGCATTAACAACCTTATAGGCACATGAACAGATATATAGATGTGCTCAGCAGATTTCCTTCCTTCACTAGTGGGAAAGCCCCTAACCTTCTGCTCTGTGCACATCCTTTAGATTTAATTTGGGAGATAATTATTATAATGCATGAGGTAGGATAGATTTTAACTGAATGAAAATTGAATAGGCAGAATGCAATTAGTGGCTATGGTGGAAATTCCAAGATTCATTTTATTCTAAATCCTGTTTCCTGTCTCTTTACAGCTTTGAGGACAGAATGTTTTCTCTCCCTGAGTCAAGAAATAGAGAATGTTTTGTTTTGTTTTGTTTTGTTTTGTTTTGTTGGAGTGGTAATGCATCCTTAAAGAAAAATTGGCAACAGATTTTGGAGCTGTAAAACTAAGAGGAAATGATCAGTTATTATTTTCAAAAATGATTCCCACATTTCTTCGTATTTCAAAACATATAGTCCTTTGCACACATTAATAAGCCATAATGCCCTTTACAAATCTGAAACCTTTAGAGAGGCTTTTTACTTTCAGAACTAGATATTTCTGTTAGTAAGAATTTTTTATGAATCTTTATTCATCTTAGTGACTCCTGTACCTGAATTTCTAGTGGTAATTGAGTATTTACTGTTCCTCTCATTTATCCTCTAGATAGGTAAAGGGAATTAGAAAGTTATTGAACCCAAGTGATTCCCTGCTCCAAAAGCTTTAGTAGCAGTAGATCATCTATAAGGGATGCTGAGAAAAGGGTCTTGCTTATATAAAAACCAATAATCTAAATACTTAAGTGTTTATAGTATGAGCAACATTATTCTGGGGATTTTGCTTGTTTTGTCATGAATATTTTTGCTTTGGAAGATAAATGTAAAACAGTCACAGTCTATAAAATTCGTTTGAGGGAGTCAATCGGATACACATGTTAAAATAGTTGCAAAGTAGAGGTTAGGATTTAGAGCTCTGGAGTTTCTTGCCTTTAACTTCAACTAGGCTAGCTTTTAATTTTTCCTGAAATGTTAGAAGTTTATTGACTGAACCCTAAAAGGGCAGCTATGGTATCACTACAACAAAGCACAAACTCAGTCTAAAGCTACTGAAACTTTCCAAATTCTAAGTATTGACAGTAAAGTTTGTTTTTTGATGGGGATCATATTGTTGTATCTTATAAAGGTATGTTAAGTGCAGAAGTCTAACTTCTACCAGAAATTTTCCTGCTATCTTAAGTGCAGACATGCTAGGCAGGTTGTGTCCAGTGTATTTCTTGCAGAAAAAATAAAGGCTATTCTGATTTTTCGCCCATTTGTTAGGATTAAAGATGAGAAAGGACCATAAGACCAGAAAACATGTAGGGAATCCATTAATTATCATTCTCCTTGTGTTTCAGGATGTTGAAGAGGTTGGATCCCAGAGGCTATTAGGAATAAAAACTTGTTGAATTTCATAAGCATATATTTGAAGACCAAACCGGAAGCCAAGGCAAAGGAGTTATTTAAGGGCTCCCAGAAATAAATTCAAAATTCAAGTTAAGTTGAGTGTGGTGGCTCACACTTATAATCCCAGTACTTGGGAGGCTGGGAGAATCACAGGTTCACAGACAGTCTCAGCTACTTAGTGAGGCCCTCCGCAACTTAGTGAGACCCCGTTTCAAAATAAAGAATAAAAAATAGGGCCGGGCGTGGTGGCGCACGCTTGTAATCCCAGTACTTGGGAGGCAGAGACCAGAGGATCTGGGTTCGCGGCCACCCTCAGCTACTTAGTGAGGCCCTCTGCAACTTCGTGAGACCCGGTTTAAAAATAAAGTATAAAAAAAATAGGATTGGGGATCCCCGGTACCACAAAAAAAAAAATAGGGCTGGGGGTGTAGCTCGGAGGTAGAATGCCCCTGGGTTCAATCCCCAGTACCACCAAAAATTTTTTTCAAGCTAAAGCAAAGA
Organism: Glis glis; assembly: GCA_004027185.1. Taxonomy (NCBI): domain Eukaryota; kingdom Metazoa; phylum Chordata; class Mammalia; order Rodentia; family Gliridae; genus Glis; species Glis glis. Next base: position 17,547 of record PVJS01009487.1, read on the forward strand.
TAAATAATTTCCATAATTTAAATATTATATATACCCAACACATAAACTATATTATTTTATAATTTTAATATAGAGTAGGACTACATCTTATTCCTAGTATTCCTGTTCATTAAAATTGAATGTGGCATGACACAAAGGCATTCACTAAATGTCTAACTGAATTATGCTTTTTAGTTTTATTAATTGTGGTTTGATATGCAGTATATCTGATGAGTATAAGGAAAATATGATAGGGTTTTCCTATATTTTTAAAGAACTCTATACACATAACTCCAACCCTTTGCAAAGAGTCTTAATCTCCTTTCTGATTCTGAAGTACATTATTGAACAAGTAGATAATATATTAGTGAATTTTATTCCTTTGCCTCCCCCCCCTTTTTTTTTTACTTTTTAGATTTTAGCTCTCTACTGGTGGCTCTGGAAAAGAATGCCATTAAGACAGTAATGTTTCCAGAAAGCTATTCTCTTACTTAATTCTGGCAAATTTTAATGCTCTCTACATTGAGAGATGGCAGTGGAATGGTAGCCCAACCAAAAAATCAAAGCTACCCTAACACTTATGCAATTAATATATAAGCAGTTGGACCTACCTCTGAAAGAGTAAAAAGATTTTGTAGCCAATTCAGGACTATGAGCAAGCTACAGAAGAATTGTGGTAGGTATAAAAGTAATTTTCAAGTAATATAGTAAATGATCAATACATGTTAGCTTTCAAAAATGGCATCTTCCAAATAACAAAATGTTAATGAGCAAATGCCTTCAGTCCCAAATAATATTCAGTACCAGTTCATCTAGTCTTTATGATGAGTATTGCCATACCTCTCAAAATAACTCCGTAGAATGTTGCAACCAACTAATCTATGCTTAGAGTGAATATCCAACAGAAAGAATAGAGTGGGAGGAGAAAAGAAGCCATCTAGTTGGCTAGTGGGATGGGCCTTTCCTTCAGCACATTCCATCCTGGTATTGAAAAGTCACATGGTCTGAGAAAGTGTGTTCAGATCTCATAGGTACATGAATTTCAGAAATGGAATACTGAAGAACCTTTGGTTACTCTCTGTATCAAGCAGTGCAGGAACAATTCACCTGTCTTCCCAGAGCCTGTTAGTCACCTAACCTTACTCAAGTGGGGATGGTTTAAACACCTTTAGACCACTGTCCTCTGTCTCCATATGCCATCATGTGCTGCCCTCTGAAACCTATTTAGAATTGAACACATAAACAAATCCTTGTAAGAAGCAGCAAAGTTCTTGGTAATTGAACCAAAAATTTCTCCTTTCTTATAGTTTAAATTATTTTCCTTCATAGTTTGGTAAGTGTAGGATTGGGAATATTGACACTTTGGCATGCTACAACTAAAGGTTATCTTAACAAATTCATTTTTTAACTTCTTTTTTCTCCAGTTTAAAAAAAAAGTACAAAACTGTAGTTCTGCATAGCTGTAGAAGCAATTTGGCCTGACCACATTTCTGATGACTCTTTGGTAGGACTCCTTGCCAGTGGACTGAGGTTGTATGTAGACAAAAGACATAATTTACAGATCCCATGAGGCATCCTATTTCCACTTGGCAAGTGTCCTTCTTCCCTCTTGAGATTAGACAGTGGCATTTCTACCTTGTGGGAGTCACAGTTTTGTTTCTAAGTAGGCTGCTCAAGTTAGATAGGAGAAAAGGGAGAGATAAGGGCATTTCCCACATGACTGACATGGTTAATATGTTCCAGAGAGACCAGTCTTTTTTTAACAGATAAATTTGGGGACTATGCTAGTTGGACAGTTTCACATACTTTGAAAGAGTAAACTCTTTAGTATTTTGTGTGTTTGTTTTTTTGTTTTTTAAGAGTGTCCCTTTAACAGGGTAAGAAAGGACAAATATTCTGACTATTACAAAGAATGAGTTTTTGATTCTGGAAAAAATTCAAATTCTATTATTTTTTAAATTTTCAATTGGACTTTGAAATTTTTCAGTGTGCACAAATACTGTCACATTGTTTATTTAATCAATTAGCACTTCAGCATCGAATGCATTTTAATTTGGTTTGAGATTTCATTTTAATTTGGTTTGAGATTTCTTTTTTATTAAGAACAAGGACCTAGGACTGGGCATGGTGGCACACACTTGTAATTCCAGTACTTGGGAGGCCGAGACAGGAGGATCACAGGTTCGCAGCCAGCCTCAGCTACTTAGGCCCTCCGCAACTTAGTGAGACCCTGTTTCAAAATAAAAAATAAAAAATAGGGCTGGGGGTGGAGCTCAGAGGTAGAATGCCCCTGGGATCAATCCCCAGTTCCACAAAAAAGAACAACAACAACAAAAAAAAAAGAACAAGACCCTAACAAATCAATCAAATAATTTCCAGTAATAATAGTACTAGTGAGCTAATGTTCTTCTAAATTCCATTTTGCATAAGAAATATGAACTTTCCTTATAACCATTCATTCATCGTCCCCTTCCTAAATGGTCACAGTTTTCCAATC